>QLSS01000031.1:1037088-1103072 GCA_024372645.1 Trichomalopsis sarcophagae | reverse complement strand
TTTGCCTGGGCCCTAGCCGCGCGGCATTGTTGCACTGACGCCCGCGTCAGAAAGTTCCCTTTGCGAGCGCTCGTCTGTACGCGCGCCTGCGACACTCCGTGCATCAACATACGTGCGTAGCCAGTATACGTACACAGTGTTTTGACACCTCGCTGTCCGTGCGTGCGTCCAAAGTGTTGGCTACTGCAGACAGCCTTCTCATACACTGAATAATTGTTGTTGATAAGTTTTGTGCTCGACCTCGAGGGGGAGGAGTGAAAAAACATGCGGATGAACATGGATGACAGGGCACCGGCAGTGTTGTTCTCGATGTGTGCAAAAGTTTGAACGACGAGTCAGATCGACGGAAGAGCGAGTAGAAAAAAGCTGCGGATTTTCCGAAGCAGTGCCGCGATGATCGCCTCGACGACAGCTCGCGGTGCCGCGAGCCAACGACTCGGCACGATGAAGCAAGAGAAGCCGAGGAGACAGGCGCTTTTCCAGATAGCCAAGGTTACTACCGTCACTCTTCTCTTATTTAACCGCGTCTCTTGGTGGTTCCCTCTTTTGGTTCAACCCACTGTTGTCTTCCCCTGCCTCCGGTTTCGAAAGTAGCTGCGCGCGCGTGTGTGTGGAGCCGGCGTTTGTTTATTCACGATTATTTTTAAGCGGCAAGGCGCGTTTCACCGGCATCACCGGTGAAACTTGCTTCCGAACCCGAATCGATTAAACCGCTGCTGTGTGAATGATGCACCTACCTCTTTTTTCACGAACGCGCTCATTAAAAAGCTCGTCCTCGGATGATTCATGCAACAAACAGGATCGCGATCCGGTGCGCGGAAAACTAGTTCGCGATAGGAAAAAGTTATCGTGCGTGTGCATGATAATGCTTTTCTGAATTTCATAACGGTGCACGCGGGAATTTTTTTTTTTTTTCGAAAGCGTTCGGACGAGTTTGTTAACAAACGAGTGTTTACGCGACTTGATATTATTTATGCGTAAATGCGTGACGTCGGTGTAAATATTATATACTCTCGGCGCATCGAGTTTGATGTCGACGACCGGGTGAACCTGTCCGAGAGATAGCGGGCCACTTTCTGGCCGGGCTGGCGTTTCCACTCGACGTGCGCTCCTTGCGGCTATGGCTGTATAGTGTATAGGTATACCTGCAAGATGCGCTCGGGCCAGTTTTCGTTTTTCGAGACGGAGAGATATCGTATACCGGGTTGCACTGAAAAATCGAAACGACCCGAAGTCGAGTTTTCAAAACAAAACTACTCTTTATTCTGATAAGTTGAAAAACGAAAATTTCCACACGACACACAAAAATCTTGCTGAACAAAACGCTTCTACAGATAAAATTCACAGCTGCGCACACCTAACCCATATATCGCGCGCAGATAATCCGCTCGTATTACAACAGCGGCGTTTTTCTCAAGCGCTCGACGAAGAATCAAAGAAAGCCATAACTGTTTTTCTGGAAAATTGCCGCTCGCGCGCTCGAGCACCAACGCGTCTACCTCAGCGTGTCCCGTTAAAATTTCGTTAATTACTAGCCTCTCTACACTCGCGCACGAAATTTCCTCTCCGTAGTCGTCGGCGCTGTTCCGTGGGAGTGTGAGTATAACACAATTTTTATCGCGAAAATTGACGTGTGCGGTGCATGCCGGCTGCGATAGGAACGAGCCTATGGGAAACGCGACGGGAGAATCGGTCGTAGCCGCAGGTGTGGTTGTATGTTGTGTGTACGCGGCGGTGATACGGAGGACGTTGATTACATCGTCGCGCTGCGTTTTGCTGCGCGGGAATATCTTTTGCTGTCGTTACAATCATAATTGCGCAGTTTGTGAGTGTAATTGCACGCGTTGCGTGCTGTATGGTAGCTCGAAGGTTGACAAGTTCACGGATCGAAACGAAGCTTTATTTTTCGACGACCAGGAAAATATCCGCATTACGCTCGTTGCAAAGTATATTGTGGCAGATTTTCTCTTTTACCGTCTCCCGCACACGATCCGCAGTTACAAAATACTTGTATCATCCCAGTATAAAACTCGGGCATCCATTCGCGGACTGCCGAAGTCCGGCGAAAGCGCGCGCATATATGCGATGTCCGCATTATTTCCCCACGGCGGTATAGCCACCGCCCAACGCACGCGTCTGGAATCCAATTATACAATACGCCGGCGCGTGTTAAATATTCGCGGCTCGTTTGCGCGTCCGTAATAAAATCCCGCGCTTTCGTCGACCGACTACTTGTACGATATGGACAAATAATATATGTAACGCGCGCTTATAATCCTCGTCTTTCTCTCTCGATACACGCTTTAATCGCTCGCTGGCTTATTGCTACCGCTCGTGCGAACTAATTAACGATGAAAGAAGGAGAAGAAGAAGCTCTACTCGTAACGGTAGTCGATGCACGGCAGACTGCGAGTTATATAGCGAAGCCTTATACGCGAACGTGTGTGTATGATGTATTATAATGTGTATCGCGAGCGAGCATCGGCTTGTCGCGCTGTATTGCCGATGACCGTATCATTATTATTAAACCTCCATAATCCGCTCTCGCGCGGACCATTGTATGCAACTTTTCATTAGTTCTCTCGCCGCTGAACCAATTTATACCGCGAGTGGGTTCGGGATTAACGGAGTTTATCGAAGCCATTGTGAGGCTGCGCGCGTAACAGCGAGTTTTCTCGCGTATGCCGATGAGCCTTTGGTTATTGGTAACGGGCGAGATTAGCTGTAAAAGCAAAGCCGCGCTCTTCCCACTCGTTAAAATCACCGCGATCGCTAAAAAGAGAAGCGGTGTCGTCCCCTATACTCTCGGTATTATAGACGCGCGAGATTTTACCGAGAAAAATCAGGGTGACAGAGTAATGGAGCATCCATCATCGCTTTCCCCACGCGCCCGCGCGCGAAAATATAATCCTCGGATTAGAATGCACAAAGCGCTCCGGATACCCAGTTACGCTCGGGATGACGCGTATTATAATGCCTGAGATTTTCTCAGCGGTTTTTTGCTATTTCAGGAATTCTCCGCGCCTGATGTATATTTCACATTGTGCGCGCGCTTCAAGGGCTGCGCGGCGAATCGATGCTCGGCTTTCTCCTTTTGCGTGGGCGTCGATCCAGTTTCCAATTAAACTTTTTCGATTCTCCCTGCCTGCGCACTCGGTAAATATGTGTACGCGTGACGTATTACGTATACTGCGAGGCTACTAGTCGAACGAGTTTCCCATTAGCTCCGCTTCCTTATGCAACTGTCCCGAAAAAAGAGGAGCAAACTTGATTAGCAGAATGTGTCTCAAACTCGTAATAAATATATCGATAGGCGAGATCTCGCTTCCTCGTTACGTGACTCCTCTCGACCGGCAAGCTATATCATAAATCTCGCATTAACGAAAAATGACGAAATGCATCGCAGGTGCGCGCGAGTATGCAAATCGATAATCGAAAGCACACGTGCTGATGAGAGGAGCGAGCGCTGCGCGTCATAGGCGAGCCGGTTTTCTGTATACATCGCGCCCATAGGGACGATGCATACACCTAACGTGCACTTGCTGTGTGCGTTGTATTATACTCATAGTTAGAGGAGGGGTAGGACCGGTCTATGGTATAACCCTCTTCTCCCTTCACCTGTCGACTCCCGTGAGCGCGCGCACACAAGTGGCTCTCCCTTCCTTTTTCTCGTTCAGCTGTTATTGTATGTACATCGTGGTACTGAAATCGGAAGGCTCATTGTTGCATCGAACGAATATGGGTTTCTCCCCGAACTGCGGGTGCAGAGGTGCTGCTCGTTATACTCTACGATTTACGACGATCTTTAAACTCGGTGATTTTTCACTTTTTACGCTGCCGCGCACAGATGCAGCCTATTCCCATATAGGAAACATTTCGAGTTCGTTCAACTCGCCGTCGTGATTTGCGTGTGAATAGGACTGCTTTTTATTGTGACGTGTGGGAAGTTCGGCGTTTCGGCTGCACCTGCGTGAATAATATTAAGAAGCTCGTATGTGTGTATGTATCGACACGGTTATGATCTCGGGCGAGTATGCTCTTAAAGTTAACAATGGCATATATCATAATGAATTTAATTAACCGAAAACGATGACCCAAATACGAAAAAAAGGTGAAAGCTGCGCCGCGCTAACGATATTTTGATTGTGAGAACGCTCTTTTTTTAATATTGACACGAGATACTAACATTTTTTGCACTGCTCACACACACACGCGGTATAGTATCGCTCATCAGCGAATACATAGTGATTAACTCTCTAACTCCCCGGTACACGCCCTTGTATACATGATGCCACGCCGGCAGAAGATGATGATCCCCATTATACGCATAACATGATACCGAAAGCTCCAGCATGCAGCTGCGTGTGTTACAAGGTGTACCTTTCTTGAATTTCTGCCAAAACGTATAGAGCGATGTATAAAATTCACGCGCGAACTTTGCTGCAATCAGCTTTCTCCCCGCGTATTAATGCGTGCGCGCGGACAGCAGGATACGTCGAGGACATGTACATAATACATATCTCGTTGGGCTTTATGCAGTCACGGCTGTCGGCTTCTCTATGCGAGAGACAGCCGGACGGACGCTGTGCAATGCGCCGATCATTGAGCTGCTCTAATTGATAGCTGTCGCAGCGCTCGCATGATACTTTCTATCGACGTTATTCCGCATTACAGTTATTCACTTATTGCGACACACGAATGAAGCTGCCTCGTACACACGATTCTATTAAAACGATTCGGGGATGATGATCGACTCTCGTGTTACCCATGCAACACACATACCTCGTGGTAACCGAAGCCTGTACACAGTGTATACCTGCATCGCAAAAAGTCCGAATTCCTGCCCCACATACCAGAGCACCACATCTTCCACACACGACTGCGTTCGCAGCTGCATAACAAACGCTCGCCTATATTCTGCAATTGCCGCCGTGCACTTGTCGCCGTCTCGTTATATACGCCGACACGCGAATCGACACCTCTCGTAGTCTCATTTTTTCTCTCTCCCTCGCGCCCCTCTTCTATGTGTATACAGCGTTGCGGAATCGCGACCGGACGCTGCTTCCGCTGCCTACTCCACTCGTTCTCTCTCTCTCTCTCTCTCTCTCTCTCTCTCTCTCTCTCTCCTGCGGTATGGAAAAAACGAGAGGAGGAATTATAAAAGGAGCTAGTAAAAGTGCTGTACCGTAAACCGTCGCCGCTGATTGAGACGTTGCGGACTTTTCGCGGTGTAATTTCGCCGTTTCCTTTCTCGGGGGAAATAGTGTCGCCCGATGGAGATTGCCTGTGTTTTTAGATTTTCAGCAGCGCGTTACTGGCTCTGTGCATTTTTTGCGAGCCGTTGCGTCGAATGCAAACTACGCTCGTTTTCCACGTAGTAGACGTTTCAGATATTAAGGTCGAGTTTATCGACGCGAAATTACACGGGCGATAAGTTTTGTAACTATACAAAGCGTACCTCTCGAGAGCGCATATTAGATTCGATCTTTACCTCGAGAGACTTTCTATTTGATTGATCGGAATCGTATACAGTCTCTCACTGTCCGTATTACATTTGGTGCTTAGGAAATCCGACGCTCTATGCATTATATTACGCAGCTGCTCATCTCACGAGGATTCGACGCTAATATTCCGTTGTTTTTTTCTTTCCAGGTTCTCTGGCACCTCGACATCTTCCGCAGGAGCTTTCGAGAGCTCTCCGGACATGCCTGCATGCGCGAGTCCTGCATATTCTGCGCCCTCAAGGTGAGTTTCCTCGCAATTTCGCGTGATAACGTAATCATCCCACAATGCACAATCAATAATTAAATCCTCTCTCGATTTTCTGCAAATAGACGAAAATTTCTCGCGCGGACATTCCTCTACACGCGTAACCGTTAATTTCCTCGTGTGTACACAGCGCACGTCGACTGCAAAACAGAGACGCAGAGCGTACCCGTCCCTCCGATAATTTCCATTACGGAAAACCGGCGAGTAATCGCACTTTCGAGTCGAGAAAAAGAATCGAAAGAAATTACTTCGGCAAAGTGGCATCCGATGTGATTCCGCGGGAATCCGAGAAAATAAAATTGTTTGCTCGCGGAGCAGAGGCTGCATATCGATGGTTGTATAGTAAGAGGACGAAGCGTAAAAGGGTCCTGATGCATAAGCGTAAGACGCAACGTACTGTAGAGTGCGCGCGTCCTCGCGCGCGGTAACGGGCCTCTGGACCACGAAGCAAAGAGTTCTCTCTCTCGAACCTTTCTCTCCCTCTCTCCGCGCTGCGATTGGTCGACTCGGCCGAAGGTTCCCGCGTTTCTTGACTCGGCGATTGGCTCCTCGCGCGAAGGAGCTCACATCAGCCATTGTGTGTATAATCTCTCTCTCTCTCTCTCTCTCTCTCTCTCTCTCTCTCTTCTCCGTAGTACACACCGAGTGGGGGAGGGAGAGAGAGCCCGCACTCACACACACACACGATGCCGTTTTTTCGTCCCCGAGCGAGAGCTGGGCTATCTCGTGTGTGTATAACAGAGAGGGGCTATTAACCCTTGAGAGGTTCGCTGCGCGGGAGAAGATTGAGTTTTCGTAAAAGCGCCGCACTCTTGATTGAGCTTTGTCAATGAATCTCGGATAATTTTTCCATCTCACGATTAGCGATTCGCCGGCGGTTCATTCACGTATATGATAATACTACTGCGATCGCTATCTACCTTCGCGCATAATCCAAATGACATAACTCGCTCGCGCGCACGCAAAATTATGCGAGGGAAGAGAAAAACTCGGCGTTTAACGCTCGTTGGAGGCTATCGCTTACGAGCGGAACATTAAAAGTAGGCGCTTCTGCCGCGCTGCCTTTTTCACACGAGGTTAATTAGCGACGACGAAGAGGTAATTGCGCAGCGATGGGAATATTCCTCCCCGCATGCGCACGAAAACTCAACGCTCTCAGCTTCTCGTTATTATTATTTAGATTTTGTGAAAATCATATGCGAGTGTTTGGAAAAGGACGCGCCATTTTCGCGGGTCTCGAGACCGGCCTGATTTAATTATACATGAATGAACGATACGCACTGTGTGTTCAGCGGAGGTTTGTACGCGATAATGGGCCGATTGTCGAGGTGTGGAATAATGAAAGAACTGTTATGTAGGTGCAGACTACTGGCTCGTAAAGATGAGAGCTCGCTGTTGTGTGTAAACTTCTTTCAATCGTTCGACTCTTCTATGTAGTCTACGCGTCGAACAAAATTCCTCATGAATATTCAACTGGTGCAGTAGATTGTTTATCCTGCGTACATCACCTGAATTATCCCGTTTGAATATAGGCGCGCGCAAGAATTACGCACGACTGCGCGAATCGTCGCGTTTGCGCTGGAGAAACAATATTTGAGACCTCGCGCGCACGGAAATGGCGCACTGAAAAGGAGCCGGAGCTCATTCATGAAATAAAAAGTTAAATAACGCAGTTTACAGTCGAAAAAGAGAGTTACGACATGTTCCCGGTATCCCTTAGTCACAGAGACGCACACACGGACCGACGCTCGTGTAAAGAGTCCCCGCGTTGGGGATTTCCATATCTGTGTCATGTTGCGCCTAATTAACGAATGGATTTGTGTGACCCACCCATGAAGCTTTCCTCCACACACGATTCTGTATATGATACTCTCAAATACTGATCGGTGCTGTACGAAGAAAGCTGAAAATATTCCTCCGCGAGTTTCTCTCCAACAGGCGTTGGAGAAAAAAATCCGCAACAGGAGCGCAAACGGAGCGATGAAACCGGGTTTAAAGGGTCTCGCCGTCGGAAGAGTGCGGTCGAGCGTCTTCCTTTCTCGCGCGAGCCTATGCGCTCTGCCTCGCGGTGTACCTGCGCGAGGCTGAGAACCGCTGGGGAGCGAGCTATAGGAAGTGTCTACCGCGCCGAGATGAAAGTTCGGCGCATAATGTGTAATCGCTCGACTCCATCAAACGCTTTTACCGCTTACGGTTTTCCTTTTTGGAATCGACCTTTTTTCACTCCGAAGCTGTATTATACAGCCATAGATGTGAATTTGCGGACGCGATGCTCTCGATATGGGACGAGCGTCCTAATTATTGCCATCCAGTCGACAGAACTTTTAGGAGAAAACACAAACGACATCGGCGAAAAATCGGCAAAGGTGAAAAGGCGCTTCCTCGACTGTATACAGGGGCACAAGTGTCGAGGAGCGACAGGAGGCATCGGTAAAACTCGCTCTGGACGCGTCCCAGGAATAATTCGGGGCTAGAGATGATGGAGGGGCGTGAGTTTACGGTCCCGGCGTGGCTGACCTGTTCCCCGAAAGGAATTAGGAGCGAGCGAGAACAACGGAGAGATTTTAGAGGGCAGAGGTGCAGTTTAGGCCGAGATGGAGAGTGAAAAATCGAGGGGAAGCTGAGCGCCTTGTTGTTTTCTCTTCCAAGTTTGCTGATCGCGAGGATTCGGTTAAATATTTTTTTTTGTTTCAAGAAGCGACTCGAGGCTGATTTATTGTGGGCATTATGTTTCGCTTTATCTACGCATCGGCGTTTTTTTATTTCTAATGATTAATGATACGAGCGATAATGGTTCAGGGTCGCGTTTACGAAAAGCGGAATTGTAAAAAGTTCGAGTTTCCTGAAGAAAAATTTAAATTTGTTTGATTATTCAAATAGCCAAACTAGGTAGTATCGCCCTCACTCCAGCGTCCGCATAATGTTTTCGTTCAACCCGAAGCCTTGAAAAAATATTCCTCGAAATGCTATCTCAACAAAAATAAAACGCGCGACAAAGGAGGAAACCCGAAAGTCGGTATATGTACACCCCAACGAGTATCAACAAAAAGTAGCTGCGCATTACAAAAATGTCCGGCGAGTTCTAGCGTTAGAAAGCGAGGGAGAGAGAAGCCAACAGCAGAGGCATTCAAGAGACTACTACTGCTATACTACGAAGCAGAGAAGAAGAAGAAGAAGAAGAAGGAGCAGAAGTGGAAGAAGAAAAGATCGAGAGGGAAAAACAGGTTCCAGCTCTAAGCGAAGCGACTGCCCGGAGGGTCCGCCCGCTGAGGCGGTAAACTAGCAAAGAAAGAAGCTAGCTGTATAGTATGCCTATAGGTGCGCACACACGACTCGAAGTATAGAGAATATTCCTAGTCAGAAAACGTAGTCGCGGAGATGCGCGTAGAATACGCTTCTATCGCACGTGCCCATCGTCGTAGCGTTGAAGGAGTACCTGCAGCCGCGACACATTGTTTCTTTCGGCGGCGGCGGCGGCGGCGGTGGGTGTCTTTGAAAGCCGAGATTTTTTCTCCTCCGGAAAATTCGGGAAAACACCGTCCGCAAGCAAACGCCCGAAGACACACTTTCTTCCCCCGCGTATAAACTGCACGGGCGATAACGCGACGACGACGAGCCTTGGGGGCAGCTAAGTACATAATTGCAGCGACCACCGTGAGTCGTCGTAAAGCGGCGAGCATCGAAATACCGCTGCGGAGGATTCACGCCTTGGAATCCACCTATAACCCCCGGTTACCTGAGCGCATCTCTGACTCACCGGACACGCGCGTCTGCATTCCGCGGAGGCCCTTTGCTCCGCTTTTGACTCACGCCCTTGATTCCGATGGAGGAATTTCGGTGCGCGGCTGCACGTATGGAGACTGTCTCCCGCGGTGACACACTTTTGCCGCGTCGAGTGCGGGGCAATTATCTCGAGGGTTATGGTTTCCGCTTTTCTGGGCAATCATGTCTCTTCTGTGGATACGTAACGCGGTTATAATTCGATTTCTTTGATGTAGAGCCTTTCCCGGCACGTACCGTTAATTTTTCGCTTCTCCGGCCGCGTTACGCGCAACGTCTCGTATCCCGGAGGCAAAAGTCTTCCGGGAACGAAAATTTTCCGAGAAGAAAAAGCACGTAACACACACACACACACACACACACACACACACGCGCGCGCGCGCGGACTTGTTCGCGCACACGCATTTTTATCGTCGCCTCGACTGACCAAGTGGTTCGGCGAATAAGCCGTGTAACGCAATGCTCGCGCGCGCACGTTTCTCGGATAAAGTTAATTCACTTTCGCCGCGCGCGGCGCGCCGGTTTAACGGATATTTCGCAGGCCGGCTACTTTTGCAACTATCCGAGATTATTTGCATACTATCCACGTATGCGTACCGAGAAGAAGAGGAAGAAACTCGCAAAGGAGGCGTAACAAGATCGCGCGACAGTCTGCGCGCATCGAGGAGATAATTTGCGCGCGAGCTTGAAACAGGATATTCGCGCTGCAGTTTTAACAGCTGCTCCGCGCTCATACAAGCCATATCTATGCAGCTCTACGTGCGCACATTCTTGTAACGCGCACTGCTGGCGGCGTAATCGCGTTATACACGCCGATCGACAATTGGGTTGGAACAACTCGACTATACGGCTGCGGAAAATCTGCGAGACTCTTCTTTCGATGCACGTGCACGTGTGCAGAGCGCTTGCAAAATTTCTCCGCGGCTTGCATAACTCAAGAGCTGAGGCGATAGAGGAAAAAAGATCATAATTCAAGAACTCATCTCGCACACGTGCGCGCGTCTCTCGGCTCATGTACACACACGCGCTGCTGCAGAGTCGTATATCCATCGAGTGAAGGTGTACTCGTGCTCGCAGCGCGCGCGCTTGGGGCTGACGTCACGTCGAGAGCGAGAAAGAGAAAGAAGGCCCTCTGCGGCGCGCAGGTAGAGGGGTCCTGCCGCGACTCGTACCTGGCCGAGCAGCGAGGCCGAGGTAGTGGGGGTGGCAGTTCTCTCTCTCGCGCTCTCTCTCTCTCTCTCACTCTCTCTCTCTCGCTCTCCGCGCGCAGGTACACAGGCCCGCGTATACGCCAGGGGGACAGACGTACCTTCGCTCGTGTCCCGGGATATCTCTCTTTTTCAGTCTTCCGAGCCGAGAGACAGAGTTTACACACACACTCGTCTCTTTTCCTCGAGCGCACGTTGCGTCCTCCCAGTGCCTCTTTACGTGTTTGTGCAGTTGTGCGGTTGCAAAAAATTACAGCAGTGCAGATATTACGCGTGTGTGCGCGCGCGAGTTTGTGCATTATGCAAGGAACCGCGAGAGTGCCCAGCAGCGAGACAACGAGACGCAGACGGAGAAGGATTGCCGGCAGCAGCGTCCCTCCGAAACCCTGATACATTGCTCCTGCTCTCGAATCGGCGATAGCTCGATTTTTTCCGCCGGAGGCTGCAGCGATCGGGGTCAGTTCCCCGCACCAACGAGGTCAAGGGCCTTTCACCGCGACGACGCCGTGCGTGTGTGTGTGTGTGTGTGTGCGCGCGCGCGCGTGTGTCGTACTGTTTCGGAGGAAAATTCGTGCGCAAAGAGGCTGGAATGGCCGATAATCGGCAGCGTCTCGGTTGAAAAAGAAGACGAAGACGACGAGGAAGAAGAATCGCCAGCAGCATGCTCAAGTGGATAAAGGTGCGCCAGGAGGCGCAGCAGCCGGCGACGCAGCTGCAGCAGCAGCAGCGGCAGCAGATCGAGGAGGAGGAGAACGATAGCGGCATGGAGAGGGAGCTCGACTCGCCTGCCGCGCTGCTGAGCGACTCGAAAAAATCGGGATGCACGTTCGCCGCCTTTCTTGTAATTATTTTTGTCCTCCTCTTCTCTTCAACTCTCACGGAACTTTTGACCGAATCACCGACGATCGGCTTCGATTCGGCGCGCGAGAAAAATCGACGTGTGTGTCTGCAGTGTCGTCACGGACGCTTTCGACATACTTATTGCCCTAAAGCGGACAGACGCATTGCGCAATTCTGCCGCTACTTAAAATTCTCTTACGAAAAGCGCCGCTGCATATCGGACCGAGATTGAGCGTGTCTTTTAATTGAAAAGAGGAATTTAGCAACGATGCAGTACAATATTGCAGCCCCTTTCTTGCGACAATCGAGGCCGCCGCGGCTGCATTCGTTGTTGCGAGATAAACCGGCAGCCGATACTCGGAATCGCGCGGAAATATACCGGAGCGGATATCGATGATTTGCCCTACGAGATAAGCGCAAAAAGGGGTCTACACGCGACGTCCCGAGGAATAAGTCGGAGAGAGTTTCAGATAATCGGCTCTTTGAGTTTCGTTTACGGGGGATATGACATAATGCACGCGCATGTACAATTAATTGCCCTGCGCGGGTCGAGTGTTTCAGGCATTGGGTAACTTGAAATACTTTCCCGTTTTACAGTATATTCTCCTCTTGATTATTTAGTACAGTTTTCTATGCATAAATAATCAATTAAACGCTCGCTCGTAAGAAAGATCGAAACACACAAAGCCGAAGACACATACGTTACATCTGCGCACAGCAGCAGCTATCAGTAGCAGCAGCAGCTCTATACCGAAGCTATGTAACCGTATAGGTATACACATTACACACACACACACACACACCCACAACTCTCGGTACGTTCACTCTCCTTTGTGCAGCTCGCGGAGCTGCGCGCGCGTGTTGGTGCAGAAAAACGCGAAGGTGTACAGCTCTGTGTACACACACTGCGCAGAGCCAGAAGCCGATCTGGAATTGGAGCACAGCCGCGCGCGCGAGCGAGTTGCGACAGACACGTTTTCCATTCGCGTGTGTATTAACGGAGCAGAGTTATTTTATGCTGTACGTTTATACGTGTGTACGTGCAGAGCTGCGGAAGGACTTTCAGGGCTTCGACGAGCAGCGCATATACCTGGTGGTGTATTCGAAATATCATATAGTTGAGCAGCCGTTAAGAGCAATCGAAATTACAACATCGAGCATGGACTCTCGTGCATCCATAAACCTTCTGTGCGCAGAACACGCCGTACTCGTAAATAACGCATACATATATAAATCCGATTACGAGAGTCGCCGGCGATCCGTAGAGCGCAGCGACAAAAACGGCCCGTCGATTTCTCTCTCGGCTCGCTGTGTACTGCTAGTCGATAATTAAAAGCGGGTCGTTGAATAAGAGATAGATACACGGCGGTACGCTGGAGTCTTGCGAAAACTTATACGGTGGACTTTATAAAAGGGACGACGACGACGCTCGCACGGGCGCGTTTCAGAGTCAGGCAGCGATAAGAGAGAGCGATGAACTTTTTTTTTATTGCTCTTGTGTACATACCCTCACGAAAATTCAAATCGCGCTGGGAAAATATTTGCCGCCTTTGTATATCTTACACACACACACACACACACACAGGAGATAGAACTCGCGAGTGACTCATCGCGAAGGAGTTGTATTCGGCCCCATCTCTCGAGGGGGAGAGGCTCGGAGACAAAGAATTTCGTGAGGATAGATAGAGAGAATACGTGCAGCGCGATGCCGAACTTGCAGCGCAGCGATCAAGATCCGAGATCGCTCGTAGGTGCGCGCACGTGAGCGCTTGCAACCCTGTATAAAGGAGAGCGCGCGACTGGGCTTTGTTTTTACGCTGTTTTCTCGCTCTCGGGTAACGAGATCCTTCGTTGGCTAAGAGCGTTATCGTCTTGAAAATCTTGCCCGTTTACGCAAGAATCGAAGAATTTCGTACAAGGCTGACTCCGCGCGCGCATCATCGCGTCGCACGCACACACATTCCTCGAGACGCGAACAACACGATACTCATCATCGGAGACTCGAAGACTTACGGGAATGCTGTAACATGCAGCGCTCTCTCGCCGACCCCTTATTTATCGATCGCTCGACGCAGGTTTCTTTTTTCACTCGATCGATCGATCTACGGTTACAATATACGCTGTGTAGTCGAGTGTCATTCAGAATGTGTAATCGCTCGAGCGGCCGACTAATACTCCTGTGTTTTCTTAGTCGAGGGCCCGCAGCTCCGAAGCTCTTCTCCACCTCGGGCGATCGTGACTCGAAGAAAATTAAAAAAACTTTTTCCCCTCACCTTATACACTCGAAATTATTATTAAGCAAACAGGCTCGCGAAAAACCGGTCTCCTCGCTCTCCTATTCGAGAAATCCGGTAGCCATCAAGGAAACTTCAACTACGCGCACAATGATACTCCCTAAACGACGAGAACCCACGCCTCAAAGCAAACAACGCACTCCGCGAATGACACGCATACGAATTTCGCGAGATCCATACAATGCTCCCCCGCACAATGAGGCGCACAGTACAATATACTAAAGAGTTTCCGTCTGGCCGTGTGTTTCAGGACCTGTTCTCGCAGCTGCAGTTCTCTCAAGAAAGCGCCCTGCCGCCAGATGCCCTGCGACGAGCCCTGGCCGAGAGCTTCCTCGACCAGCAGAGATTCCAGCTCGGATTCATGGACGACGCCGCCGAGTGCTTCGTAAGTGCTCCTCATCTCGATTCGTATAAGCTTTTCTTTTTACGCGCGACTACGTGGTCTGACGGACGTTTGTCGAAATTTTGATTCGTGCAGGAGAACATTCTGCTGCGCATACACCTGCACATAGCGAGCGGCGAGGCGGAGGACATGTGCAGCGCCAGGCACTGCGTGCCCCATCAGAAGTTCGCCATGACGCTGGTCGAGCAGAGCGTCTGCGGGGACTGCGGAGCCACTTCCGAGCCGCTGTCCTTCACTCAGGTTAGTTTTGGATTCCACTATATCTTTTTACGCAATTTCGTCTTCATAAAATTCAACTGGTCTGAAGACGAAGCGCCCAGTCGACTGGTCAATTCAATAATGAACGGGCCGTCATCGTAAGATTCGACGAGAAGAAATAAGTAATCGCCTCGATCGTACGAAAAAAAAACCAGGTGTGCGGGTGCAGACGATCCTCCCAGCGATTTAATTAAAGAACCGAAAAATCGCGTTCCCAGCCCATATGTACACGAGACTGACCATCTGCTCGCACGCGCGCGCGAGCTCCTTCCAAGAGAAAAAGACGCCGGTCGACTTTCCCATAGCCCGGAAAACTCGCGTGTGTATTTGATCGGAGCCAATAGTAGACACGGTTCGAAATAAACACGCGCATATAGAACGTCAGGTTCGAGCACAGCACCTTGCGCCTCCCGTTTTTCCCACGTCCGACCTTCTTTTCTCTCTCTCTCTCTCTCTCTCTCTCTTTTGCTCCTCGAAGACCGAGAGAAAACAGGTACAGAACGCGCGCATCACGGGGGAGTAAATCGAAATTTACCTGGAGCGTCATAAAGCCGGCCCGTCGAGGCTGCGCACGATGGAGGGGAGAGAATGGATCTTTGTGAGGCGGCCTGAGGGAAAACGCAGGTGATGCGCGCGTCTGTATACGTATTCCACGTGGGAAAAGAACCGTCGAGGGTTTATGCGCGAAAACGAATGTGCGGGTGCACGGATATCACGACGAATGCTGATGCAGGTGACGATTTTTCGAAAGTCTTTGCTTTTTAGTGACGACGCTTATTGTAACGGTGCGAGGTTGATAGGAAATTTTAACTGCCGCTCGTTCGACGTGATTAAAAAATCGTTACGCGAGTCGCGCCGGATCGTTAGGCTTGCTTAATTACCATGTGTTAAGCGATGCTAATAACGCGCGCGCTTATGCTAAGACGCGACTTTTACGAGGATTCGGAAAGTAGCGGAGGCTCGTCGCTTATAGAAAAAGCGATTAGCTGAGGCGGATAAAGACGGATTATCCCGTTTGCGCGATGTTACACGCGGTATACAAGATACGTATCCTTCCAGCGCTGTGAGGCAGCTGGAACGAACAAATCGATTAACAAACCGATTGAAAAATCGTTACGCGAACGCCCGTTGAAATTGGCGTGCAGCGTAAATATGACGAAACGCGACGACGGAAAAAAAGTTGTCCAAACATCTCGCGGAGGGGAACCGGCGAGTCATTGCCATGTGTAGCCGATCGCTCTTACCGATCTCGCCGTGTAACACATGGGCGTAGTCGTGGGTGCGGTGAAAAGCGCGACTACTGAACTAGGCGGTCACGGCCGATAGCTTTTTGTGTGTACATGTATCTTACCTCCGGATGGAGAGAAATGCGTGGGAGAAAACGAACAAAGATATCGCGTTAATCGCTGCTTTGCATTCTCCTGATGCGGGAAAATTGCCGATCTTTTTTCTTTTTCGAGATTCGAGTCTAGCTCGTTTACCCCCGTTTCGCATCGATAGCGAAATCCTGTTTACTTTCAAGCGCACGAGTATACAAACAAGCTTGTTTTTCCTCTTCCAGATGGTGCACTACGTTTCGGCGTCAGCCCTGACGTCGCAAGCGCGGCAAACTTTGCCGGCGGCTCGCGGCAGCCCGGATCTGTTTGGTCAGCTCTTGCGACGAGCCGGTGGAATGGGCGACATCCGAGGCTGTCCGGTAAGTTCGATACACGTTTAAAATACTCGCTCGTAAACACGTCGCTCGCGAGAAATATATATTATAAGCACGTATTTTTTTTCTCCAAAATCAGAGCTCCTGCGGTGCCAAGATACAGATCTGCCGTACGCTGATGAACCGGCCCGAGATCGTCTCCGTCGGCGTGGTCTGGGACAGCGAGCGTCCCTCTCTCGAGCACATAATGGACGTGTTCGCGACGGTCGGCACGTCCCTGCGCCTGAGCGACGTGTTCCACAGCGTCGTGGACTCGCGCTGGGGAGCCACGACGGTGCACAACCTCGTCGGCGTGGTCACCTACTACGGCAAGCACTACTCGACCTTCTTCTTCCACACGAAGCTCAAGGTCTGGATCTACTTCGACGACGCGACCGTCAAGGAGATCGGACCCAGGTGGGAGCAGGTCGTCGACAAGTGCCGACGCGGACGCTACCAGCCGCTGCTTCTGCTGTACGCCAGCCCCGCCGGTACGCCCGTCAACACCGAGAACGCCCCGAAGGCCGTGACGCCGTTCCTGAACGGTGGATCTCTCAAGGGTTCGCCCAACGGCAAGACCGGTAACAACAGTCTGCGGAGGTCCGTCACCCCCAGTCCCGAGAAGCCCCTGGGTAACAACAGTGCCACTGCCAGGAGGGCCATCACTCCGAATCCGGACAGCCCGCCGCATCTGTATACCCAGCGGAGGATATACAGCGACTACCAGAACCTCACCGACATCCAGAACAATATATTCGGCAACGGTCACCAGCAGGGCACCGATTCCGTGGACGGTGACACCGAGGCCAAGTACATCAGCAGACGGGCCGTCGAGACCGTGATGATGCAGCACCAGCAGCAGAAGAAGCAGATCCAGCTGACGCGAAGTCTCAGCGCCGGGTCCGCTCCTCAGGATGGCATCAGCATCCCGGAACACCTCAACGTGCCCAGGCGACGGGACTCGGGCAACTGGTCCGGCGATCGCAACAGCGCGTCTTCCAGCTCTTCCACCACCATGGACAATCCCTACAACTACATCATCAACAAGATGGCCAAGAACACGGGTATTCCCAAGAGCCCGACCAGCAAGTCCGGCGAGCTGTCCAGCAGCAGCAGCGGACACTACGACGCTGGATACGACTCCTACTCGCTGTCCTCGACCGACAGCCTTCCGCTCCAACAGGGTCTCAAGCATAATTTGCAGGTGCGATGTCTCCCTTCGATAGTTTGGTTTCATTGTTTAACATATATATATAACTTGAATCATCTTTGCAGCTTGCGCAGATACCCGAAGGCTACCAGCAGATGTCGAGCGACGACTGCGAGCGACTGTGGAAGGAGACCGACGCGCTGATGGGTAAGGCGCAGGCGGCCGAGAAGGCCGGCGACCTGGGAAGAGCCGTGGCCCTCTGCACCGCCGCCAGCAGCAAGGCCAGGGAAGCCATGAACGTGCCGTACAGCAACTCCAACACCATCGACCTGGCGCAGAAGAAGCACAACTTCTGCGTCATGAGAATGAGCTACCTGCAGAAGAAGATCAAGCAGGAGCAGGCCGTAGCCAACGGCGAGAAGGAAGGTGAGCATCGGTTGCGTATAACATGCTAAGGGCGAGCGTGAAACTTTGACTTTTCGGGAATGGAATGATAAACTCTTATTTGGATTTGCAGAAAAACTGGAGAGCAGACACTCGCGGGAGAACAGCAAGTCTGGCCAGCACTCGCGGCAAAGCTCACGGGATAAGGGCAACCACTCGAGACAGAACAGCAGGGAGCTGCTGGTCAACGCCCCCGCAGTGGTGGACAAACCAGCCACTAAGAGCATCGAGATCTACGCGACCCTACCGAAGAAGAAGACTCTGCGAAGCAAAGTGACCGCGACAGCGAACGTAATCGAGGACGAGGAGTACATGCTGTACGATCGGCCAGCGCAGAGGACCGGTCTCTTCGGACGCTCGAGGCGCTGCGAGGACGACAAGAAGGACAAGAAGCGCGCGCGCAGTGAGGAGCGCAACAAGAACGTGTCCAAGGAGTTCTCGATCGCGCCTGCGTCGAAGCTCGCGTCGAAAAAAGTCGAGAAGCCCAAGGAGGTGGTCGAGACCGCGAAGAACCAGCAGACGAACGCGTCGGGCGATCAGAAGCAGGGCAAGAAGCAGCACAAGATCCGAAGGAAGCTGCTGATGGGCGGGCTGATAAAGCGCAAGAACCGCAGTATGCCGGACCTGCGAGAGGGCCAGGACGGTCAGAGCAGCACAAGCTCCGAGGGATCAAACAACGTTTTGCCCAAGCAGTCGGTGGACGACTCCAGCGTCGGACTGAAAGGTAGCCCGAACGATGTTTCGGCGTCGCTGAGCGGCTATCTGTCCGAAGGCCACCTCGAGTTCACGGGCAACGGCAGCAGTGGTAGTGGAGGCTCGGGTAATCCGAACTTGGAGAGAAGTCGTCTGATGAGGAAGAGCTTTCACGGCAGCGCCGGCAAAGTGCTGCACGTGGCGAAGGTTCCTCCACCACCGCCGCTCAGGACAACTTCTCAGCTTAGCAAGTCTAAGTCATCGAGCGAAGTGCGCAGTAGCGAGCAGCAGGCTGACAAATCTCTCTACCCACTAACCGACGAGCAAAACATGCCCAACCAGTCGCAGGCCGAGGTTAGTAAAAAACGCCAGTTTTTATTTTGCTCCTATTTTGCGGCAACATTTGATCGTTTCCCTAACGCGCCTGTGTGTTATTTGTAGAACAATGCGTACTGGAGTCATACGAGTGCCAATCACCCGATGCAAGCGAATCGTCCGGCGTCGAATTACACGGAATATTCCTCGGAGCCACATTCATTACCCTTCGTTTCCTCGTACAGCGTTGATCAAAACAAAGGCTCGCCTGCAGCGTCCATGCCGCAGAGCAACTACAACAGCAAGCCTCGAATTCAAGACGATGTGGTGCAATACGCGAATGGAATCCTCTACGAGCCGACGTTCGTTGTGACGCGAGCCGACGTCCACAACGAGCAGAGCCCGGTTAAACAGACAACTAGCGCCGATCCCCTTCCACCTTATCCGGAAAACGGAAACGTTTCGCACTCGAGACAGCCCAGCGAGGAGTTCCCACCTCCGCCGTATCCTATCGTTCCGCCAGTTGTGCACTCGCGACAAGCAAGCGAAGACTTCCCTCCGCCACCGCCGCCGATCGAAGACAACAACCACAACCAAATCGCCGACAACAGTCATCATCATCATCAGCAACAGCAGCAGCCACAACAACAAGCGCCATCGCAGCAGCAATTAGAATCCCAACAGATTAGCATTCTTCTGGCTCAGCTGAAGCTCAAGAGGGAAGCGGCGGAAGCGGCCGAGAAGCAGAGGAGAGAATCTCTGGTCGAGGAAAGCGAGAAGGCGCAGAACGAGACGTGGCTGAGGGAGCTGCAAGCCAAGCAAGCCGAGAGGCGAACCAAGAAGCAAGGGAGCCTGGATCAGGACATTCCGAAGGTCAGACCGAGCTCCATGCCGCAAGTTACCGGAACAACCATCGCGAGAAGAACCAGCGATCTCATGATGAACACGATCATGAATCAAGATGCCGGCAGGGATGTCCCTGACTGCCCGAGGACGATCGTCTCTTCCGTCAAGGATATGGCAGCGAAGTTTGAGCAGAAGGTTGAAGAGGTCAAACCGCAGAGTCGCATCTTCTCGAATTCGCCGACCACCGTCATGCAGAGTTATCCGAGTTCCGAAGAGCCGAAGATGATTATGAGGATGCCGATGGACAACATGTCCATGATGCAAAGGCTCGAAACCGAGCCCATGAACGTCTCGGTGAATTCCAGCATCGAGTCGAATTCGAGCCAAGGTACCTTCTTAGCTTCACCTATGGCAAACGGCGTACCCATCGACCACGAAAGTGGAATCAATGCTGCGATTCGCTCGGTCATGACTATGCAGACCATGCAACACGAGAACATCGGCCTGCCGATCGACTGCCCGGAAGACGATATCAGCGAAGTGGCCATGCAGAACACCATTCAAAATACCAAGATTCTGGCTACCGAAGAGGACATCAAGCCAAAAAAGACCAAGGAACGCGTCGGCAAAAAGAAAAGCGTATCGTTCTGCGATCAAGTGGTTCTGGTAGCGACGGCCGAAGATGACGAGAAAGACTCGTACATCCCTAATCCTATACTGGAGAGGATCCTTCGCTCGGCGAAGAACAAGCCGGAGACTGCACAGGTACGCCGCGAGATCAAAAGTCTGCAAGAGGCCGAGATGAATCGTGAAATGGCCGTGCCGACCAAGTTCCAGCAGCACACGTTGCCATTGAAGAGCGAAGCCGATAGCATACCCGCGACTCCGTACCAGGATCAGCTGAGAAGCGTCAATCCAGCACCAGAGACCTCGAAATCTGCTTTCCCGAGGCAAAACTCGAGCGAAGCGATCCTTCAGGATAGCAAGAAGATGTATGCTTACGGACCTGATAGCGCGGATATCGCCAGAGAGAGTTACTCGGCTCTTCCCAACAATCCCGCCAGAACGACTCCGACTCCGATGTCCCCGCAGCTACAGGGACAGATTCGTTACACGCAAAACGGATATCCGCAGCCTCAGCAGATTGTGCCATCTCAGAATCAAAATATGTACCCGCAGGTTCAGACAGCTCACCCGAGAAATCAAAATATGCCCCTCTCGCAGAGCCAGAAGCCGGCGAGTCCCTACCCGATGCCTATGCAGGGACAGTACATCCAAAACGGTATTCAGCAAAAGAACAACAGCCCGAAGAACATGCACCCGTCCTACTATCAACTGGAGCAGCAGAATAATCAAATGAACAGGCAACTATCGGGCCCGCAGCAACAGCAACAGCAGCAGAATATCATGAGCCAGAGACTGCAGACTCAAACGCCAAGTCCGATAACCGTGCAGCAACAGCAGCAAAGACTGCACAGCCAGAACGCGAGTCCGATCACGGTACAGCAGCATCAGCAACAACTCGGTCTTCCGAACGGACAATCCACCAGTCCTTATCCGCAGTATTCTCCTCAAACGTCGCAATATTCTCACAACTCGTATCAAGGTCATCCCTACCAATCGGTGCCTCAGCAGAGGAGCCAGCCCCTACCGCAGTACCAGCCTCCACCGAACCCAGCAGCGCAGCAGGGCCAGCAACAGAATCTTCAAAACGGCTCCGCGATTGCCTACCAGCAGAGGCTAGAAAACAACTTCCAGAGGCAGCCCCAGAAGATCGAGCAACAGCAGCAGCAGATCCTGCACCCTCAGGGTCAACAGGGCTTCCCGAACGGCCAGATGCCGCCGAATATCAAGTACCCGACGTACCAGCACGTACAGCAGACCAAGCAGATGATGAAGCCAATGCAGCAGCAGCAACAAGTGCAGCCACAGATGCAGCAGCAGATGCACATGGTGCAAGGAAGCATGAAAGGCTCTCCGGTTATGAATCAAAACGTAGCGGCTATGCAAAAGTCTTCTATTTCGGGCGTGCCGAAAGTGGCCCCTTGTCAACTTTGCGGTAAGAAGCAAGTCTGCGAACCGGCTATTTATTGTTACGATTGTGACTTTTACATGTCGCGCTTCCGTCCGAAGAACTAAACGCGTTCTTCGACTTCTTTTACTTCGTATTTATTATTTTAGATCCCCACGTACCTTGTAAAATGCTAGCGGTCAGCGTAGAATAGGCATTCAAGCTATTAAGCCACGACACTGATACGACGAACAGCAGGTCGCACGTGCTCCTAAACTTCTCGTCTAGGAGTTCGAGCATTCTGAGTCTTGCATCAGTGTCGTAAGTGCTCGTAGCGTAGTGACGATATGTACAAATAAAAATGTATTAGTTCGCGCATACTCTATACCGAGAAAAAAGCCTTCGTTGTGCAGCTATGAAATATTTGATACTGTTTGGTATCTGTAGCAAGAACAGTGTATTATTATTGCTATTATATATATATATATATATATATATATATATATATATATATATATATCCGTGTAGATAGAAAGGAACGTTAAGATCTTCATGAAATCGACGTTATCGTTAATCACTTTAATGATATATAGATATACATAGTTTCTACTTCGAAAATTAAATTGTAAATATTTAATTTCCAGAGATGCTACTTATGTTGTACAAATTTGCGTATATGAGCAATTGCAGATTTTATTTTTTAAGCCGATGTATTAACGTTAAGTTTTCCATGTGCAAAAGCGTTGAATTTTTAGCGCGTTAGTTTAGAGCGAGAAAGAAATAACGCAAATCATTGATAAGATGCCAGAATTGTGATATTAGCTACGATATATGTGAAATTGTTAATTTTTAGTGCGCCCATATTTTATCGATATATCGTGTATAGAAACGAAACGCATATGTTTAGACGATCGATCGCTCAATATATACTTAATTACTTTTAGCCGAGCGAGAGGATCTTGATCTCTGAAAAGCGTGGAGTTTATTTTGTTATTTTTAATTGAAATTAAATACTCTTTTTTTTTTGCGTAAAAATGATCTGTTATTTGTATGTATTTTCGCGTATATATATATATATATATATATATATATATATATATATATATATTATAATGTACAAATTATCGATTTTATACTTTTTGCACAAGTATTTTGTTTTAAAAATACTTTTTCTCCATCTCCGCCCTTTAAACAATAAAGCGTTATTATACGAATACAATAAATCTTCATCTTTTCATTCTAGATTCTAAGCTATATACCAATCCTTTCCGCCCTCGAATCGATAAAGTGTTTTGTCAAGCTCTACACCTTAGCTACTGAACAATCGCGAAAACGACTGCGCGCTGATTAATCAACCAGCGGTTCACTGATGGTTGCGTTGAACTTGCGAAACTCGCGCACGGATGTCGCCACCTGTCCTAGACTCGCGTGATAATGAATTAATGATTAATGTTGGTAACTATAAACCAGTGGCTTACCCGCCAACTCTGCAGATGTCGGCAGCAGTCGCCGAAAAGCTGCGACTGTAGCGCGAGCTCGCGCGGCGTCTGTATATAAGAGAGAGAGAGAGACAGCACACTATCTATCTATATATACAACTCGCGCATAGGTAAATGCAGGCAAAAGTGACGGGCCGCCTAGAAGTAAAGAAAACAATACACACACACACACACACACACACACGCACACACACGTACACGAGACGGGGGCAGTGTGGACTGAGCGTCGCGGCGCGAGTATAGTTTGCACATGAGCCTCTCTCCTCGGAGCAGTGTGTTGTTCCCCTCTCGTATATCCCCCTCGCTCAGCCGTGCACAGTGCGATAGTCCGATTTCGCGTGCTCAGCAGCTCGGCTTTCTAACCTCCCGCGAGGATCTTTCGCTGCGTTGCACAGTGTACGAATATCGGGAGCCTCTGTCGAACGACCTAGGACAGACGTACGCGCTGCTTTGACAAGTGCAGAAGCCGCGCTCTGTCTCTTGCTGTCACTGTCAGTGTCAGTGTTACCCCTCCCTCCGCGCGCGTGTGTTTCCGTGTAGGCATATATAGTGCGCGACTCTGTTTTCCTTCGCGGGGTGCGTGCATGCGTGATAATAAGTAAGTACCTAGTTGCGGCAGTAATCTAGCAAAAAGCCCGAGAGAGAAGAAAGCGCGACGAGTGCGGACAGGCGAGAGGCAGTGTGCGAAAGTGCAGAGCCAGACGCGGGCGTAGGAAGCAGCAAGCAGTGGCTCCCGCGGTCCTTGGACCCTCTTCAGCGTCGTCGTCGTCGGGGAAGCCGCCGAGAGCGAGGATGATGCCGAGCCCGGGGGCCGGCCTACTGCCGAGCTACCAGCGCTTCGTCAGCGGCGTGCAGCCGGGACAGCTGTTCGCCCGGCGCTCGTTCCGCCCTCGCGAGAAGTACCTCATCCTCCTGGTCTTCCTGACCTTCGGCATCGTCTGCTTCGGCGCGTTCTTCTTCCTGCCCGAGGACTTCCGGGGCAATGGCGGCGTCAACAGTGTCTACAAGGTCTACCAGCGCATGCAGAAGGCCGGCCCGGAACTGCTCATACCGGCGCCACCCAGGTCCCAGGACGAGGACGACAACAGGATCAACGCTGTGCCGGTGCACCACGGCGATCCTCGCGCCGAGGACGTCCACCTCATCGAGGACAAGCAGAAGCTCCAGGTACGCCTCCGCGATATTCATATAGCGAGCCTTTCCTTCATTTGGTAGCATTTCGCCGGAGGCTTGTACGTGACACCTACGTTCTCCCGCTCAGCTGTGTGTGTGTGTGTGTGTGTGTCGTTGTCCTGTCGCGCTCCTCTCCTTTCGCTCGTTGGGAAACATAACCTAGAAAGAGCGCGCGCGAGGGTTCCCGTTTTTTTCTCGCTGGCTCAGCAGACGCGTGTGCATTTTTTTCCTTCCGGCCGTCTCCGTTCTCTCTTTCTGCGAAGACGAGGGACGTCGATTTTTTTTGGCTTCCGACTCGCTGTTTTTTCCCTTTGCGCTAAAAGAAAGTGGCGGAACTGGTTTCGCGCGCTCTCGGTGCCGTTAATGAAATCGAAAACACCGCCGAGAGACGGATTCGCTGAGAGGAGGTTTTCTGTTATCATTCGGCGAACGAAAATTCGCGAGAAAACATTGCATACTTGCGTATAGCATGTGTTATTGTTTGCGTTTAACTCACTCGAATGTCAAGTTCGACTCGCGGCGCTGCCATAGTTAAGGCTAGGTCTCGTGCGGACGACCGCATAGCTGCGCGCGCGCATGGCTGATTCTTGCTTTTCCCGAGTGCGGATAGCCGTTTATTAACGTTCAGGTCATTGCAAATTTTACGTTTGTTAATTCGCGGGGAAGACTTTCTTGACGATTGTGGCTTTGTAAACAGATGGAGCGCAAGTTTACGAAATTTTGAATCGAAAGGAATTTTATTTTGTTTTTTGCATAGCATTACGAAATGCTGAATGATAATAGTTTTACATTTTTGCAGGATTAAATTCTTACACTCTCATTCTTCCATATTTTTCGCATTTCGAAGGATTTACTCGGTATATAAGTTAATAAGCTTAGTTTATAAGTACGTCTAATGCGCTTATGCGAGTTTCACACGTTTATGAGCGCGTGCAAGCTGCAAATGGAAGAATTAATGGACTTTGCACTATAATCCATCAACAAAATTGTAAATTGGTTAAAAAAAAAAAAATAATAAAAAAATAAAAATAATGGTAAACGACACTGAGCGCGAGATTTTAAGGATTCTTTTGTGCGTGTTCCTTTTACTCATGGCATAGTTATCGATTAGCTCTTCACCTACTAAACCTCATAGCATATTTATTTTGTGCTTAGCGTATACGACGCGGTATAAACTTTCGAATGCTTTACTTTTAATGACTTACATCGACTGATTTATCATTATTATTATTAAAACAATGTTTCAAATACCAAAAGGAACGACGTGAAAAATTGTCGCGATTAATTGGATGTGTGATTATAAGATTAGATCTAGTAGCACATTTTTCTACGATACTGACCTGCAGAACATCGCAGCGATGAAAAGGGATCTATTTTTATACGTAGAAGGTCGGGTATTCATTGTTTCATTTATATTTCAAACGCGATAAAATGTACTGAAAGGACAACTACAGCCACTTAAATTTTAAAACGGAAAAAGAAAAAAACAGTCGTGCGTTTTTGAGTTTTGTACGACTATACATTACAATTTTTAATAATGCAAAATTGTAAGGAGAATAATATCGGTTTCATTAAAAGTAACCACCAAGTCTATTCTAATCAGAAGAACCCATAGTGCCACGCGCATATTCCATCCAACTCCCGCAAAATCTAAGAAGAAATATACGCGAGACGCGCGCGTGAGAATGAGAGAAAGCGCTCTTGCGCGCGCGAGCCTTTCGCCACTTTCGAATCGTTCGCCCCAGTCACCGTTACGCGAACGAGTGAGCGAACGACAGGCTCCCTTGCAGTCGTTGTCTCGTCTCACTCGAAGCCCAGAGAGATACGCGCATACACGTGCGATGCATTACGAGTTGCATTTTTGCGCGCTTGCTGCTCTCAATCTTACCAGTTTCCCTTTCTTCTTTTCTACTTTGGGGTTTTTCCCGCGACTCAACTTTGGCACTCTCTATCTCGCGGGAAGTTCGAGGTCGTTTGCCACGATTTTTAGAGGGAATTTCTCTTTTCCGCGGTTTGGGAAATCGCTTCTGGGTGCGGACGTGGCTGTCTTTCTCCAGAAAAAATAGAGTTGATGTTAAACAAACGAACTTGATTTGTGTAATAATAGCAGATAACTTTTTTATTTATTCAGCTTCTGTTAATATGCATGCACTTATCAAAGAGTTAACAGTGAAGAGCTACAGGAAAACCATTGTATTAAGTTATCCGAGCGTAAATGTAGAATACATTTTTTCATCTTGGAAGAAGCATATAGCTTCGAGTATGCCAGTCGTTGATGAACGTTCTTGTTTTAATTATAGATCCAGCTTACGATTATAATTATTTCATGATGTGTGAATATTTAGAGCAAACGTTGCCTGGATAACATATCTTAACCGTGTATCTCTCACTAGCCCCCTTTTCAATCGCACACATCAATGTAGTCCATTGATTTCCGAGTCGAAGCATTTTTAAAATTTTTTCTCTCAGTAGTTGAAGTTATGAAGATCGAGGTCATCGATGACCCTCACCAAGCGAGACGTTGAGAAGTATTACACATAATCCAGCAATTTCACAAGATTCTTTAAGAAGTGAAATTTATAATACCCATTCAAAAATTATGAACCATCACCTGCCCTATCTCTCAAATCAAAGCCACATACACGTCTTCCAGATCTAGTGCAAACGATGGGCGGGAAATTTCATTTTCATGACTGCAATCTATCCTCGCGCGCGTATATCGCCTAACGGACATATATACAGCTGTGTATCTAAGATTCACATGCATGCGCACATAGGGGCATAACGTGAATGGAGGGTACGTCGCGCCTGTCTGTTTACACGGGGCCACGAGGCCGGCCTTCTCTCTCCCTCGACGTGACGCCTCTGACGCGATACGTCAGTTGTAGGACTACTAGTAGTCTAGCGCCGTTTCTGCTTCGGCTGCATATCTGACGCGACTGATCGCTCTACCCTATACGAAAGCGCTGACCTCGCTCACTTGATAATAACTTGACACACTCGAGTCATTATCACATCTAGAAGTGACAAGGAGATGTATTACGCTTAGTATGCGCTCTAAACTTTCGCCTATAAGCGTTCGCGTAATTTATAGATAACTGCTAATGGAAGCTTTGAGAAGTCTCATTTTTCAGCTGCGGCGAATGTTAGAAATAAAATTTTGATGCATTTTGTTGAATTACATTCTAATTATACGAAAAATTCAGTTGGTTCATTAATCATAAGTTTAAAATGATTTCTCTTCGATATATGTCACACAATAGTACATTACGATACGTGTGACTTAAATGGTTCTTTTTTACTCGCGTGACTTAACAACGGATTTTAGCCACACTGTGCTATAATATAATTTTTATCCTTTAACTTATTTTTCGCGCGGTAATAAAGTTTCAATTCATATTGCTCGAAGAAATTCTCAGTCTGCATACTGCTCCAATCATAAAGAATCAAGATAGCTCTTTCTGGAAAGGCGAACAATTTTTGCGCAATTTTTCTGATATCATACTTTTGCGTGAAATATTTATGCGAGAACCTTCTGAGAGAGGTAGAAAGTTCAGTGTGGAAGAAACGCTTTTTACAAACGATGCGTCTTCCGTACAATAAGAGGAAAGTCTTTTATGCACGAAGGAGTGTAATTGATCAATTTCATAAAGGATAACGAAGCGGTGAAAATGTTGTTTTTGGATTTTGGAAATTGGACGTAAACGCTGTAGTAAAAATAATGATGGAAAAACCAATTTTGACGTTTCAGGCGAAGATAGACGAGGAGTACCAGAATCAGAAAACTTTGGAAAAGCCGGAAGTGTTAAACGAGTCTCGAGTGCGCGCTAGTAGTTCGTCGTCACCACTTGTGGTTCGCCAGTGGATTGAATCACATGAAACCGTGCCACCCGAACCATCGGATAGGATGCCGAAAATAGTGGGAGGCGAGGACAAGGACCCCATCGCTCGGCAACGAAGGGACAAAGTTAAAGAGGTCAGTATTTTGATATTTTTTCATAACAACCCGCAATGCTATTTAAATTTTTAACAGTGAATTTGTCATAAGCGAGCGAGTAAGGTTATACCGATCTCGTTTATACGATTTTCGAGTTGACAGCCCGCGCGTGTCGACCATACGTCAGCAACTCGCGCGCACCTCAATCCCGTAGTTGCTTGACAAGCTTATCTGTTAAAATTTGCTTTACATGCTATGGCCCATGTGTACACGTATGTTACAGCTATTCACGTGCTATTCCCTCTATTTGAAGTTGGGAATTATCATAAATTTAGGGAATTAAGGCAATTCACACTCGGCGAACGATAACAATCCTTCTTGTACACAATATTACAACGCCGCATTACAACAAAACACGAATGAAATTTTTTCCGTTCGACCATCTGCAGGAGTGCACACATCAGTCAACAGTCCTATTGATTTTCGAGCCGTTAATAAATACAAGGAATAAATACATCTCGATCGAGAGTCCCGCTGTCGTAAAATAAACAACAAATCATCGGAACGATTCCCAACTAAATAAACAATTCACGAGCTCGGACAGCACAGATCCGTCTCTCGCGAGTCTCTCTATCCCAGCAGTGCTCTCTCGCTGCTGCACATGATCCGTCCACCCTCGAGGCTGCGCGGCAACCGCGTTTTCAAGAAGACTGTTGACACGGCAGCACAAAAAAAGCTAAAACACGCGCGCGCGTACAATGGACGGCAGCGGAGGAAAAAAAGTGCGAAAGAAGAAATAAAATATAAAAGGAAATAATGAAGCGGCCGCGGCAGCACTCGCCTCGAAACTCGGCCGCTCTCGAGGAGAGTTCAATTTCCCGGTACAATGCGTGGCCTGTTCAGTATGCAAATTGCTTGCTATGAAAACCGTAGGAAGAGGCTCGTATACGTACACACATGCTGCTGCCGCTTCGTCTGCTCAACCGGCAATTTGCATCGCGGACGGCGGGGAAAGCCGCGAGCCTCGGAATTTCCTCCGATTCTGTAGCAGAGCGCACAGGTGAAACGGATTGTTTTGCCTCCGTCTCTCCCCCTCTCGCCACACAAGGGATATGGTGTAATCGGCTGCGTCTACCAGTATAGGCCCTCGCTGCGCGCGGCTCAGCTCAGCTGTATTATACATATAGTCTCGCTCTCTCGACCGCCGAGCAAACCTTAATGCCTCGTGTGAATCCGATAAGAAGGGACTTACGCGAGTTCGTAATCGCTTAATCGAGGCCATGCTAAGTGCCCTAATGACGCTAATGCCTCGGCTTCTAGCAGCGAAAAATACACGCTTTCGCTAATTACTCCCATCGCAGCTAACGCCGCTCTTCGTGTTTTAATTACAGGTGCAGGCAGCTGCGGGCGGGCTATTTTTTTTAGCTTGTTCCTTCTCGCGAGCACTTTGTTGCTGCACTTTGGAAGATAACGAATGCCACTATTCATATTCGTGTCTGGTTAGAAAAAGTCGGAGCAATGCTTGCGCGGACGTTTTTCTGAGAGAGCTGATAAAAGATAACAGAGTTTATTGGACGATTGAATAACAATGACGTTAACTGTCTCGTTTACGACCTGCTGGGAATGTCGAATTCGTTATGCTTGCTTGGGACCATTCCACATCGAAGCATTTTTTGCTCGTACACTTATTTTTCCGCAATAAAATCTTTACGGCCCAGACAAGAACGAAATTCCACGAGAGTTGTTACAAGGGGTTGTTAGATCCGTCCATGTGCCCGTGCAACTCGCCTCTGCGAGATCTCGTGTCCGAGATACGAAAATATTTCTCGAGCTGCCGTGCGGTTTATTTAATTAGGATTGTTCCCTTTCTCGCTGAACTAATTTAATTAAGATTTCGCAACTAGATTTTTGAAACAATTGCGGTTTGAACGAGAGGAAATTTCCGTCAGCTGAGTATAATTGATTGCACAGCGATATACGATTCGATATCTCGAGTTGACCGGAATCGCCGCATGGCTAATTGAGCGCAACCGAGTGATTTCCAGCAGCAGCAACGGCTGAACGATTCGTCGTAGCTGGGTTGTAGCTGGGTTACGCCGACCATATTTCAGGGTCCAGGTCCCTCACAATAGGGTTGAGCCACGAGGTGGAGCAGAAGGGGGAGAGGCTTTTGAGGTCACGAAGCGTGGCTGCTTCTTGAATAAATCAGTTCCTCCCGCGCATTGTAGTGGTCGCACTGCTGTTTGCCTTACGGAATGGCGCTCTGCCAAAATGCTTCCCTCGAATTATATCCTCTTTTAAAGTCGTAAAAAGTCACTTCGGAACGCTCTACACCTCTAATTTGTCGTGTCGCTCCAACTGCTCGCTAATCATGGTAACAGCTTCATACTTAATTCTAAGTAATGCGCATTGTTTCGCGCTAAGGAGCTTTCTCTTTAAGTCTCCGCCATATTTTCGCTTGCTTTGTGTAAGCGAATAAAACACACTCTCAACATTGTCTTTGATAATGGTAACGTAGCTTTGGGAAATCAACTTACAGCTTTTGATGCATTTCATAATTTTCTTGCAAAATGCTAACGAATTTTAATTTTACGTAAACATTTTGTTTCTTTTACATGCAAATTTCGTTGATTAGTTGCGATTACGCGCAGTACAACTATTTAGCCATTTCGTATCTGTATTCGTAATCGGGATTTGCATACATCACGGTGATTCCGATGATTATGCATTCGATATTATTATAATGATAAAGGGCTGTGATCAGTCGTACTTATACATTATTAGTAATAACGCGATTCTCGTCTCGCCGATATTGTAAAATGCATTGATATGTAAAAAAATCGCATTACGTATTTATTTTCCACGGCGATATTTCGCTGTAAAATGATTAACTTTGAATTTAATCATGTGGAAACAGCTCTCGAGAACCGGTCCACTGTATGTTGCAAAATTAAAATCCGATAGCATTCGAGCTTCCAACCTGTATAACGATACTGGCCATGTTACAGGATCCCGGCAGTAATGTGTATGCCTACTAATACAATAAATTACCCTACAGTCCGCGTACATTACATAACGCAGGTAACTTCGCGCAGCTTCGTTTACTCGGTAATTCAGAAATTACTCTTTATACATGCCGTAAGCCATGCACTGTCGCATTAACGTACTTATACACGTGGAATTCCACCACATTTGAGATAACACTATTAGAAATTAGAATGCGCGCTTATACGAATTTCGCGTAAAACGTCGCAGTTTCGAAAGCCGCTCGTCTACAGCTCTGAGCCAAGCGGAGCAAGGTTTTTTAACGGGGGGCACTAAACTCTGTACTCTGGACTCTTTTGGCTCCGGCCATTGGTCAGGAAGAAATATAAGTAGAGCAGCGCCGCATTAAATCACGTCGATTCGAAACTTCGGATCGTGATTTTATCGTAATTACCTCTACACCGCTCTTACTGGGAGTTTTACCTCGTGCACTCGACGCGCGGACCGAGTACTATTGATTGCGCTCGTGTTCACTACTTGATCAAAGAAAATACTTTTCGGTATTTCTATTATTGTCGCGGCTTGTGCTCTAGAAAATGGATTATAAAGTCTGCACTGATTGCCGATTACGTTTTTATCGAATTAAAGGGTAAAAAAAGAACTAAGCTCTCGGGCAGTTCCGAATAATTCAGTCTCTCAAGTCAATATTTACCGGCTGATTAACGTGCGGTAATTAACGCTCGGAGAGTTGGCGCAATCGAAGTAACGAGTACATTGGCGCGCCGATAACAAACAACAGCCCATTCGCATATTAGTGGTTTTTGCCGCGCTCATCTCTCTCTCTCTCTCTCTCTCTCTCTCTCTCTCTCTCTCTCTCTCTGTCTGTCTCTCTATCTATCTCTCTCGCGAGCGAGCGCGCAACACAGCGAGAAATTTTCGTGTTTATTTTACAATCAAGTTCCCGGCCGCCGCCGCGGGCCGACCCGGGGACGAGGGGGCCTATTTTAATAGCTAACGTGCACGCATTGTCGTTTTCGAATGACCGTAATGCTATGCTAATTTTATGCCGACCGAATTAAAATTCTCGCGCGAATCCACAATCGGCCTCTGATTTAGCTTCGGCATTTGCGAGTCCGCCCGTCATTATCTTGCCGTGTGCGCGGCAGCTTCATACGTGCATGCAGCCGTTGCATTCTACTGTGCATAACCCTTCCCCTTCCAGCAGCCCGGGAATCAGGATACAAACATGAAATTATTGTGGAACGTTAATTCTGAATGAATTTATAATGCGCGCGCATTCGAGTTATCATTTATCGCTGGTTCTCCATTTTTCCTCCGATAGTCCGGGCGCTGGTGCCATCTGAGTATAAATTTTAAGCTCACCTCAGTAACTTGGAGATTTTCTATGATTTTTGGGATGCTGAATCGAAATTTGTTGGTTACGAAGCCCGAAATCCGTCAGTTCTTTTGTTATAAACAAATTACTGATTTGCAATAAACAAATATTGGTTATTTGCAGTTGAAAAAAATTGAGTTACATTATTTAGGTATTTTTGAATGGAAAGTGCTCTTACAACTTTTTTCATAAATAGCATACTTTTCGAGTTAAAAATCGTTGAATTTTTAGATTTCACAAGAGTGAGCTAGAAAAACAGTTCGAAAAATCGCGGCAAATCGTATTTTGTAAAAACTTTATTGATTTTTAACTCAAAAAGTATGCGTTTTACGAAAAAAGTTGTAAGAGCACTTTCGATTCAAAAATACCTAAATAATGTAACTCAATTTTTTTCAACTGTAAATAACCATTATTTGTTTATTGCAAATCAGTAATTTGTTTATAACAAAAGAACTGACGGATTTCGGGCTTCCTAACTAACAAATTTCGGTTCAGCATCCCAAACATCATAGAAAAACTCCAAGTTACTGAGGGGAGCTTGAAATTTACACTCAGATTGCACCAGCGCCCGGACTACGAGACCCGCGCTTAAACTTATTGTATTTATCTAGTTTACGCATATAGTCATTAGAAATTTGGTCGTAATTCACTCTAAGGCGTGTCATTCGCTGAGCATATAAATGCAAGTTTAAGCCCTTCTTCGTTACAAAATCGCGCGTATCAAATTCCCTTTACCTTATGCAAGTGCGCGCTCGCGAGTTTCTTTTCTTATCAACGATCGGTAAAAAGGAATTTGTTGCCACGCGCGCGCGCGCGCGCGCGCAAGCAAGAAGCAGCACCACCTGGAAGTAGTCGGGTCCGCTGGGATAGAGGGAGAGAGGGAGAGAGAGAGAGAGAGAGAGAGAGAGAGAGAGAGAGAGAGAGAGAGTGAGAGAGGGAGAGAGAGCATTCTAAAGGTAGTGCAGGGAACTGCTATACGTTTTTCCCAAGAGATCTCAACCAAGTATCTTGTTTCTTGTTCATGTACTGAATATTAACGGGCAGTGTGTCTTGAGCTATGGCTAGCTCGTGTGCGCAAGAACTTTATTACTCCACTTCGAGTTATCTGCTTCGGTTTATAGACGATGAAACTTGGGTGTAATTAGAAGTCCGATTACCATAACGAGCCGAGGCTACTGCGGTCGTTCATCATTTTCCTATAAATAATTACATCATGACGTTTGCAGTGTAATCGTATACTTTTGCAATGAAGCGCTATTTCAGTATATACTTTTTTATATTTGATTTTCGAGAGATCTGTATTGGATAGCGAAACTGGTTGCCGCGGTATACATGAAAATATTTTTTCTAATAAATTTATTAATCACGTTTGATTTGTTGTAGAATTGCATGAAAAAATTGCATGAGAAAACGTGTATTGTTCGATGTGATTTTACAATTCAGGGAAACAGGGTCGAGTTTCAAAATACCACACGAATCAATGATATCCACACATATCCGCGCATCCGCATCTTCATTGCAGATTCTATAGATTACAAATAAAAAGTTCGCGCGCATTACTCATCATCTTCCGCATTAATCATCTCGATACACTCCGAGCTCATTACTCGTCGATTAAACAGTCCGTATAACCGTAAATCTAACGGTAACTCCTGAATCGCAATCTCGGAAAGCCGCAAAATCTCGATCGCATCGCCTCTAAATTCCTCTCTTCCGTACATATGCATACATATTAATGCAGTCCCGCTGTCCGGTGAGAGAAGAAGTCAAGCATTACACATACCGCGCTCGCAGAACGTCCCTCTTTCAACGCGCTCTTGATCGAACAATATCACGGCGCAGCATCTTAGACGGCGGAAATCAAGGCACCGCTGCCAGGCAGAGATTATACTGCTTGGGCATGATGAATTAGTACTTTGTGCTCTCGACGCGAGAGAGCTGCACGGGGCTACAGCAACAGCAGCAGCAGCATCCATCCCGGCGCCTGATAGATAAATGGCGGAAGTGAATTTAAATTTACATCCTGCTCTACTGCCGCCTCGAGCTGCTGTGTGCTCTACTCTGCCACGGTCTCTCACCTGTCGGGACGATTGTTTTCATTTGCGGCGCGATTAGCATTTTTCGCGCGAGACAGTTTTAATCTCCCTCGCTATCGGGACGCTCTCTGGGGATTAACGGTCGGCTTCTTCTCCTCTCCCGAATGCTGTGTGTGATTATGAGTGTAGATTTAATCGAGTACCGATGACATACCGCTGCTGTTGATTTATTTATTCACGCCGTTATGTGCGCCTGAATATTTACTTTTCATTTATGAATATGCAAGGCAACGATATAACACAAGGCGATGGAACTGTTTATACCTATTTCGAGAATCTTTTTATATTGACTCTGCATGAAATATTCTACAAAAAAATAATTCAATTAGAGAGTTCTATTACTACACTTTTTTTCAATTCTTTTTATTTATTATATAGATTATCAGAAATCGAAAACGCACTGTGTTTTTTCTCGCCGGCTAATGAAAATTGTTCTCCGGCAAATATTGAATTTCTAGGGGGATCAAATAACGTTTTCATACGATGAATTTGAGTTAAATTACGTGAAAAATTGATGTTTCGATAAAATATGGTCTGCGTTCAATATCCGCAAAAAATAATACAAATCTTGATTCTACGTAATTTTTAGATAAGTATTTTGATACGCATAGATTTACTTTATAAGTCATTCTACGAAAAAGTCAGACACTTTCCTGTCGAAAAATTGAGCTCTTGCAATTTTGAGGGCACATTCACCAGACCAAATTTTTTATAAACCCTGTCTCTTCTTAAAAAAGAGATACGAGAAAAGTGAAGGCGAGTAAAACGAGAGTTGATTAGCTGCTCTTAAAAGGGCGCGAAAATACAAAATCTAGAAAGTATTTACGAATTAAAATAAATTTAATTTTTACAAAGTTATTTATGATATAAATGCAAATTGAATAAATAATAAAACAATTGATACATTAATTAACAAATTTTAATTTGATATTAATTGAAACAATATTTCTAAATTGAGAAATTATAACGTCAAAACTTAAGACATGTCCAAAAAGCATAAAAAAATAAAAGCAGTTGCTTGCGCGAAGAGCGCAAAATGTCACTAGTACCAACAAAAAGTTGCAGGCCAATTACGAATTACCAAAAAATAGACTTTATTGCGCCCTTGGTAATTTATTACCTGGCCCAGTAATTGTTATTTCTTCCGACATTAATGGACAGCCGAGCCCGAGATCTTGAATTTAAAAATAAAATCGTCGAAAACGACCGTTCCTATCAAAAGTGGCGAGCAATTTAAAATAGGGTGTAGAAATCGTCGAAAATACGGAAATCGAAGGAAAAAGTGAAAATTCTGACTCCTCAGGCATTTTTTCTCATTTTCGACGATTTCTACACCCTATTTTAAATTGCTCGCCACTTTTGATAGGGACGGTCGTTTTCGACAATATTTCTTTTAAATTCAAGATCTCGGGCCCAGCTATTCATTAATGCTGGAAAAATAACGATTACTCGACCAGGTAATTAATTACCCGAGGCGCAATAAAAACTATTTTTGGTAATTAGTAATTGGCCCGTATCTTTTTGTTAGCATAGGGTTTGGAAGTGCTACCCATGTTTTTTACATATTGTATACTTGGTCTGGTGCGTGTGCCCTCAAAATTGCAAGAGCTCAATTTTTCGACAGGACAGTGTCCGATTTTTCGTAGAATGACTCATATCCTTGTCAGATCCGCGCGTTCCACGTATTTTCCGACTAATTTTACCTGAATATACATCGCCTATAAATTTTCACAGAAAACTTTTATCCCACCTATTAAAGGTCGTCTAGTCTATTCTTCTACCTTCCATTTTAAAGAGAAAATATTTTGCTGTTACAACACGGCACGAATTTCAGTAATATAACGCATAGCATATAGGCGCATCGTATTATAAATACGATTGACAATAAAAATACCTTGCACTCGCGCGAACGAAGAAAATTATAAAAGAACGTCTTATACGTATTTTCGCGGCGGCGGCCGAGCAGCTATTCAAGCCGGTTCTCATAAAAATTTTAAGCGAGCTAGTCGCGCTGCATTAAGCTATCGATCGCGGAGTATTTGGAGTCTCCTTCGCGCCTCGGGCTCCATTATTGTACGAATCGCTAGTCGGGCATTGTCGCGCTCCTCATATAGCGCGGAATCCCAAACTCCCGTCTCCTTCGGCTGGCCTACCTCCACCTCCTCTGCGTTTAGCTCCGAATATTGGTGAGCAAGACGACGACTGGGAGGAGGCTTGGCACATGCAGCACTACACCCGCCGCCCAAGTTCCGGGGCTAATTCAACCGCGTGCTCGCGGCTTCGGGCGAATATGAGGCCCTTACCAGCTCCAATATAATATATTCTCGAGTCGAGGGCATGGGGCGAGCTTGGTGCTGAAGATAAGGGTTTGAATCCGAAGGAAAAATGCAATGCGGCCTTGGGCCAAGTGGAAAAGGTCGAGTTAGGTTGGGCACGGCCTTTCGTCACTTGCTGGCGTAGTACAATAAGCATTCGAAATGTGGTATTCTGGCAATTGTCATCAATTTTTCATTAATGCGATCTCCGTTAGTGAAGATCATCTCTGTTTACCCTATCACGAGAGATAAGCTGGGAGAGTCATCTGTCCCCACAACACAATCCAAAGTAAATTCGAGTGCGAAATGAGAAGAGAATCAGGGATAAAGAAACGATCGCGCTGACGCTCGTTTCTCCAAATCAGCAGGAAAAAGTACGGCGTCGCGGCGCCGGTAATCGTAACGAGTAAGATGAGAAGGATGGGAAGACTATACGACCCCGGAAGGGGATCGGAGGCTTTATATTGGATTAACTCTGACCCCGGCACGTTCCATCACAGCATGATTTTCTGACCCCCGAGGATTAGTGTTGCAAGATCGAGGGATCTTACCTTTATCTATCTCCCTCACTCACACTACCTTTCCTGTTTTCTTAGCCTTGAGTACAATGGCCAGCCTGAGCGTCTTGCAGCTCTGGGCGGGCCATATTTCGTACCTTCTCTCAAATCAAGCGTAACTGCCAGATCAATAAGCTTCGTCGCGTCATGCTTAGCTGGGTAAACCTAATCTCGAGTAATTGAATAAATCCTTCCCACGGCTCTGTTATTCTGGTACTGGTTATACTTAATTTATTCTGTCAGTATTAATGAAGTTTCGGCAATTAATTTTGGATATAATTAATAGGTAAAATTATTAAAGAAGTTCAACTTACGAATGACCTGTTTGCAAACAACACAAGAAACAAATTTAAGATTTTACTGCTCGTGATAATCTGCTTTACCATTTCGTGAAAACAGAATTTTTTCCTCAGCCTCGTCTCAGCTTCCATCCGATCGAAATTCTTTTGCGTTCATATATATAGTAGCGCTTGCAAATGTACGATCTTCCGGTACGGCTGATCGATACAGGAGGTGGCAATGCCGACAGGTTTCTCTTCCGCCACCGACGCGCGCCGCACGGCGGTTAACTCACGGGCGACGAGTGAGAAGGGGTCGTGCATCTTTGAGAGTCTATACCGGCTGTACAGCTGCGTTCAAAAATTGAAAATCGATAAGAGTCAGAGCTTTTATTAGAATTCTTGGTTTTTTATTTTCTTTTACGGAGAGAAAGCTTGAAGTATACTTTCAATAATTTGATGATAACAATTATTCTGTTCCTGAAGCGCAGCCCATTCTCATAATCAATAAGCTAAGCCCGCTTGCACAATAACTCCGAAATTAGGCCAAATTCTAGCTTCACAAGCCAAGATCCTGAATAACCACGTCTAGAGGTAATTACGTCATTTGCATACGACTCTCGAGCTGGGCTGTACGGCCAATGCGCAGCGGCGAGAGATACCGATGATGTGCCGCCGCGCTTTCACAGTCGGTTCAGCTCGTACTTCAATGTTGGATCGCAGCAGTTGATGCTGCTGCTGCGCAGATGGCGATGTACCTATATTCTCTGTCTCTTGGTTCTTGCGCAAGAAATTACAAGATGCTCTCAAATAGCAGCAATGCTAATGGTGGCAATTCGCCGGCCATAAAGACTCTTCTTCCTCCCTTAGTACGCCTGCATTTACTGTCTTGCTACTGCTGTAAGCTCTGAATTACCAAGAGCGACCGACTGACTGACTAACTGACGTTCTGTTTTATTTATTTTTCAATATTCTTTTTCATTAAATATTGCTACAAATATGAAGTTCGAATCCACGAGTAAATATCTAATTTACTTGAATAAAAAATGTATGTTCTTTATAGATTTAATGCTGATGGTTAAAAATCGATAAATGCGCACAGATTAATTATTGACTTTGTGTCTGTCAGCAGCAAGACAAGCGACGATGATGCTTCGCTTAAATAGGCGTCGCGACTGATGGAGGTTGACGAACTCGAAGACCGAACTTCGAGAGTATCTCCAAGTAGTCGTAACTACACGAGATATCGGAACGTGACGCTGAGTATTGAATGAAATGGAGAAGCCCCCCCGACCAACTCGTACTTGGGTTGTTGAAGTGGGTATCGATATTGATTTCCCTTTGCTGTCAGATAAGGAATTCTTTTCCGAGCTCTTGCTCTTCTCGAATATAGTTTTAATTAATTCACAATCCTGAAGATTATCTTACTTTTCGTACAGCGTGTCTCAATTTTACTCTATATACCGACGCACGAATGTAAAAGAATATTCGAAATCGATCGCCTTGGGTTTATGATAAATTCGAATAAAATCAAGCAAACAACAAAAAAGGAGCGCTATATTAAAATTCATCACCATCGCCATGCATACAGCAGTCAATCTCCTTGATTAGGTTTACCTAGCGATCTCGATAAAAATAAGTCATTTCCCTTGCTAAACCCTCAACGCGACAAGCAAGCCAAACGACTCTCGCAATTGAATTGCGTTGCAGCGGCAGGAGTCCCGGCACGTCTTAGCGAAACAAACTTGAAATATTTTTTCATCGCCAACGAACTACTGAAAATTTCCTGATTCGACTTCTCTCTCTCTCTCTCTCTAGCTCTTGCTCTCTTCCTACAAGAATCGCATCTGATGAAAGTGTCCCGAGAAATTCGACGAGAGGGAGAGAGAGTGTCGTAGCATCGCCGGGGGGTTGATGAATGCATTTTACATGTTCGCTCTCGCATCGAGAGCATTGCACTTGATCTGCGACGAGGCGTTTGCAAGTCTTACCGTGACGAATGCCGTAAGAGAGTTTCCTCGCTCGCAAGAGGCAAATAAGTAACCAGCGTACATAGTGTGGAGCATAACCTTTTGAAAAGTGACGCAGTATGTTCTTTGCTCTTTTCTCGCGCGACATATCTCTGTATGCTGTAGTCTGGTACGTTCCGAAGGGTGTTCTGCAAAGTTCAATCTGCTTGGGGCGGCTTTTTTCACTTCCCAGAATTTTATGCTTATGTAGCTCTTTCTCTACTTGGAAAAGCAAATATTTCTGCTGCAGTCCACGCATACCATACGCATCTGTATATTCCCAAGCATCGAAATGCGTCTTTTTGATTTTCAGGTACAACAAAATCGTTGTGCAGACATCTTAAAGCTGCATTCTTATCCACTGAGGCTTGATTCTCAAGACGAATCATTCTCCATCGTGGACAATGCGTTTTGTGCCTAAGACAATGAGCGCTCTGATTTCGAATAATAAGTTTGTCATGTACATCGTGTTAAGGGTCGCCGCAGTCGTGTATAACGAAAGAAGAAGAAGAGGGAGAAGATGAAGCAGAGCAAGGGGGATAGAGTGGGGGAGGGAGAAGTCAGGTCTCGAGGTGGTGGTGCCATAGGAGCGAGACAGAGACGGAGCTAGCCAAAGAAAGCTTAAAGGGAGCAAAAAAGCGCGGCATTGTTTGCATTGTGGTCGTCACGCAGCGGCGGCTTGTTCTTTCTTCCTCCGGTGTACTTCCTTTCTTTCTTTCCTCGCGACTTACGTCAAAGCTCTTTGGCCTGCTGTTGCTTCTGGTTGCCCGGCAAAAAGAGCGTCTTCCCCCCCCCCCCACTCTCTGCTGTGGGTCAGCATCTTTCCTTTTGCTGTTGCTTTTGCTGCTTGCATCGTCCAGGTACAAGATCCTTTTGTTCATTGCGCGCACTTCTCTCTCCTCTCCGGCACGTCCCCTTTTTCCTCTCTTTCTCGCTCGCTCTAGACACGCTGCGGCTCCCCGAGGATTATCATGCCGCGACCATAATTACCAGTTACTTTGCGGCCACTGCTTTTTCATTCGTTTCTTACATAGCATATTGCCTGGCTAAGTAGCTGTTGCTGCTGCTGCTGCTGCTGGGCATGCAGAGGCGCTCCATGCAAAGCTTGTAAGTGCGTCGGGTGCTCTTTGCATTTTGCAAGGCCTCGTTGTCGTCGTCCTCCTCCTCCTCGTCATCTGTTAAGCGGCAGCGAAGCAAACCATTTCCGGTATGCCATTGTCCGCGTAACGCACGACGCAAGGGTGACAACTGAAATTTCTACTTTTCTCGGTAGCTCGTTCGTTATCTCTTGTATATGGTATGGAGATAAGCCATGTTTTGCATTTTCCTTCTCAATGATTTACTTTTGAATTATTAATTAGAACTGGTTATCAACTTTCTTACACGAGGCGCGCAGGAACTCGTGGCCGAGAGCTGCATGTGCCGGTCATTGAACCTTCAAAGCAGGAACCGGCTCGGATTCTTTCTGCTCTTACTTTCTCTTTCTCCTTCTCTCGCGATGATTCGCTACTCACTTTTGATCAGAATGGGCTGGCCATCAGTGGCGAATAATGAAATCGGTATTTAATTCACAGGGTAGACGAAATTGTGCTGTATGCGCGCATTTCACGATAAACGTTTAATTTTATTTCCATCCGATAAACCGATCTGCAATACCATCGGCGCAACTGTTTTGCCAAACGTAAAATCAATGCCATAATTGAACGAAGAATTAATTAAAACTGTAATTAAATCGGCGCGCGATCGCTGATAAGGGAAACGTTCTATTCAAGCCGACGCGCCTCCTTATCGTCTGCTCTCCGCTAGATTCGAGCTTCCCTCTCGGCCTCGTCGCCGGCGTAAGAATAGGCCCTTTCCGATCAATTTTCAATCACTCCCCTCAGTCTTGCTCGCGCTCGCCTGGGCGCTAAATATTTCCCAACCGCGCCTCGCATTCACGAGGGCTTAACGACGACGACGACGAGGAGGAGGAGTAGGAGGAGGAGGAGGACGGCGGCGGCGCTGGTGGTGTGGTGGTGGTCTCGAATAAGCGCGTCCAATCTGCCGAGGGACGATGCAATTTCCGGTGACTCCGGGACTACTTATCGAAAGCCCTCGAGTGTTTCCCATTTCCGAAATTCCAGTCGAAGTTGCAGTAATCGGTTTAGCCGGCTCACATACGACGCCGCGCCGCTCGCCTTCTAATGACCGATCGCTGCCGCTGACGGCGCGCGGCGACGGCGGACTCGGCGGAGCTCCGGCTACTGCTGCGCGGCGTATCTCAAAAGGACTCGATGCGCTCAAGGCGGGTATTCGAACGCAGATGAGTGGTCGTCGCTGCAGCGCAGCAGTCAACTTCGAATCGGCCTTTGAAGCCGCAATGCGTGCTCTGCGTTGGACGGGCGACGACGACGACAACGACGAGAACGACGAGCAGTTAGTTCGTAATCATGAACTCTGATCCACTGTCTGTCTGTGGCTAACCCAAATTTCGAGGCAACGAAGGAGAAGAACGATTACTTGACACTTTAATGCTGTCGACATTAGCGATGTCCGACCACACATGGATTTACCTACTTAAGGCCAAGATGTGACCTCTAATTAATGCAAACACACATTTAGTGTAGTATAAATCGGAAAAACTCGAAAGAACGCCGAGTTATCGATCCCGTCGCTGTTCATAAAACTGCACAACATATTTCCAGAGTGAACTTGTCTCCGAGATAGCGCGAGCTCCCTCGCACATAAAAATTGTGGAAAGAAAAAAAGTCTTGCAGGTCTATAATCTCTATCGCGCTACTCCGCACTTTTCCACTCCTCCTTTTTCATCGCGAAAGCGAGCATCTATCTCTTGGCCGTAGCTTACCCTGTGTGTGTGGGTGTGTGTCTCCGCTCGGTTCGACCAGCTTTATCGGTCCAGGCGGCATCTCACTGGCGCGACTAACGACTCTCCGCTGCTCGTTTCTCCCTCTTTCTCTCATCTGACGGATGCGCTACAGCTCCCGGGGCTGTGGGTGTACATCGGTCCGCGATCATCGCGCAACAAAGCCGCGCGCGTCATAATCTCGCACTGCTCGGCGCTATAGATAATGAGCGAGAGAGCGGCGCATTAATATTCGCCGCGTGTGCAGTCGCTGCTGCTGCTCGGCTTTTGTTTTTCGCTGCCTCTATCTCTCTCGTGGCTTTTTCGGCCCGCGGCAGCAGATTGCGATCGCGACGGCTTCGTTAATTACTAGATCCGCAGCCGCCTCTCCTCTCCTTCGTTCTTTCACTGATTTCTCTCTTGTGCCTCTCTCCCTCCCCCCCTCTCTCTCTCTCTCTCTCTCTCTCTCTCTTTCGCGGTTCTGTTTTTACCGTGGAGCCCTTATCGTTTTCTCGCGAACTCCGGACTTTTTCTCTCTTCTCTCTGGACCCTTATCAATTATCTTTGATCGGCCCTTTGAGGATGGGTTCTCTCTCTCTTCCTCTCTCTCTCTATCTCGTGCGCTTGCTCATTTTCCAGTCGAGGAAAGCCTTTGTTTGCGCAGCGCATGACTACGGCCGAGTTTAATTTGTTGTTGCTGCATTGCCCTCGGCTTTGTTCAGCGGATTGATTCGAGATTAATTACTGCCCGGCGATATACTGCTGTTCTTCGGGAAGGAGTTTTCTGTCTCTTGAGATATTATCGATGCTATTCGAAGGTAGTTGCACTGATGTAACGTAATATGTTATTTTTCTTCTTTTCAGGTAAGCCAGAGAAGATATCCGTGAGATATGATCTTCTTTATACGTAAGTAATGATGCAATCTTTTCAGTACAATATTTCTTCAATTAAATAATAGTTCCAATCGATTAAACCTTTTTTAAATATTTTCAATATTAATTATTTTACTGAAGAAGCCATTTTCTTAGCAAAAGACTATGGTAATCAGAAAGATATTCGTTCAAATTCTTTAAAGTACAGAAAGGGTGACACTTCGAAGGGTGGACCGCAATCGCGCCGACTAGCTGTTCGCCTCCATCACCAGTCACAATATGAAATCAATTAAAAAAAGTCGGACGCGTCGTTTCTAAGTTCTCGCGGCGTTTTAGTTTATGAGTTTGCCAAAATCCAGTATTATGGATTCGTGTTCCGCCTATACGTATACGTATCCTGAGAGTATTCGAGTAAACCATAGGCTGTAAACAGTTTTATTTTGATGTCAATATCCAAAGTAAGTATTAGCATGGAATTTTAGTAGAACACCAGATGATAAACAGAACAAATGCCCTGCGGTACTTTGAGTTTCTTGCTGTGTACATGCGCAGCGCTGAAAATTGCGTTTCAAATTATTTTCAAATTATATACAAAATAAGCGCTGACTTTCCGCGAACTAATCCTTCTTCATTAAAACTTTGATGATTTGCCCTCGGCAAACAGAAGGAATTGAAAATACCAACTGCCGAACGCCGGCATGATAAACGACGTTTGTCGACTTTTCCTCTGAGTGTATACCGCTCGGTATATCGTTTATGAAGTGCAAAATTACTGCAAAAGGCCTTTAAAAACCCTCGCAGATTGGCGCGCGCGCTCGCTTTGAAACGAGCTGCCCTTAATGATTCGAATTACGTTTGATCAAATGCTGACTGAAAAAGTCCGCTGAGTGCTGTAACTTTTTTAATCAACCATTTGAATTCGTCGGCTCGCGAGAGGGTAAAGAAAAAAAAATGCAATTTCGAAAATCAGCTTACACGTGCCGATCGTTTCAAAACGATACGAAACAAAAAACTCGAACAAAGGGCAAACGTCACACTGCGCACACTATACGTGCCCTCGCGTTATCCAATTTTTATTCCAGCGAAATCTGCAATATGCGGTGTGTGGCCGGACAGCCGCCGCGACATAAATATTTAGTAATCAGCAGAACGAAGTAATAGCAGGCCGTTTGAGGCACACATGACACACGCGCCAAATGACAAAGACCCGATGCGCGCGCGCGCGCGTATATGTGTATACACTATACAGTGTACACGTGTACATTCGGACGTGCGCTCATTTCCCCGCGAGAGATTCATCGGGCGCGGGATAGGCACAGCTGCGGAATTTCAAATATCTATTTTGCATTCCCTGGCGATCCGGCGGCGCGGCGCCTACGGCAGTGTGTAGCAGCCGGTTACGTCCACGACTATATGCTGCTGACTGCGGCCGAATTTATACTTAACGATTCAGCCCGCGCCGGGAGCGGAGCGACGCCAATATCGCACTCTCGACTAGTCATTGCTCTGACGCCCCGTTGTTGCGTGGGAGGCTGGCCGGACGGATGGATGGACCGACCCTTCGGACAAATCACGCTTTTTGCGCGGCCTAATTTGTCGAATAGAGAGTGTCGGCTGCGTCTCGTTTTCTCGAAAGAGGTTCCTCGTAAAGTTTACTGCTGTGCGGGGCTTTTCGTATTCGCCCCGTGTTGACAAGATGGTCATTGTTGCGGGCATGGAATTATTCATTGGATTTTCGAGTGGCTTCGGCAATTTCTTCTTCGATACGCGTGCGCAATTAGGCGAGTCTCGTAAATACTTTCTCACGATTTTTAAAAGCTGCAAGTTATATGCCTTGACGTCACGAGAGAAAAAACCAGTTTTAGGGTTTTCCTGTCGTCAATATGACGTTTCCGGCAATCACATTATATACGAATACTATACCCGCTGACTGCGTCCATAACCACGCATTAATAATCTTTATTAATATTTAATTAATTGCGACTTCGCGAGACTTATTACGTCAATCTCATTACGCTTTCCATTAGCGCAAATGCGTACGCGTCCGCGGTATCAAAGCTCTCCCTCTCGGCGGCGCTTGTGTATAAAGGGACATCGCTATCGGCGAAACAAATTAAAGCCCTCGAGCGAGTCACTTAAGCGTGCGCGAGGGAACGGAACGCAAAAAATTTAGCGGACCAAAGTTTATGAAATAGCTACATCCATCACCGACTCTCGAAAATCCACCCTATATATATATATATATATATATATATATATATATATATACTCGGAGACGCGGGTAGAGTCCGGGTGTGCACGTGTCCCCCATCATGTCCGGTCAATATTTTAACGCGGCGCGTATACTCTGCGAGCACACGTCGTCTGGGCCCGCGGCGCGAGCGCTGCAGTAACAAATGTCTCTTTCTCATTTTATACCTGCTGCTCGAGTCTCCCTCTCTTTCTCTTTCGCATACTGTCCTTGGGCGTTCTATTCGAGCTTTCTCCGTCTGTCCGCGTCCGCGCGCGTCCTTTTTCTCCTGTCGTCTTGCGGCGGCCCTTCGTCCCTCCCCTTCAGCTGTGTGCCTACTACCTGCAGCACCGATAATTGAACATACATCAAGCGGCGGCGGCGGCGGCGGCGAGTCCGTCTATCTTTCTCTCTTTCTCTGCTGCTGCTGCTGACGCGAGGGATAATTCCGCGCGCGGCCAATTTGAGAGACTTTGTCCAACAGGACTATACGAAGACGATATAAATTCGGTAAACGCCGTCATTAGGATCCAATCCCAAATGCCGGGCGTCTATTAAAACTCAGAACTAAAATAATTACTTGTAGAATGTATAGTGTATAGAGCTGCTGCTGCACACCCCAAGCTCCCTCCATCTCTCTTTTTTCTGTCGCATTGTTCTATACTACTACTTCTTGCGCCCAGAACTATACCCACGACTGCAAACTCAGTGCGGCGTTTAGCGCTTCGAGGGCTGTCTTTTTTCTCCACTCGGAGCCTGATGCGTTGGTCTTTTGATTCTTCGTCTCCTCCTTCTTCTTCTTCGGCTTCTGTATACTCCATTTGCTTGTTGCAAGAGGCACCACTGCTAATTGACTATGATTTGCGAGCTGTTGCACAACGCGCGTATCTCTTGCTCTGTCGGGTGCGGTATAATATTTGTATAGAGAGAGGGGTGCCGGATCTCTCTAAATCATTCCTAAAGGAAATTGCTTTTTGGCGACATGACGGGCTGAATTGAAAGCCAGGCTGATGCGCTTACGTTTATGGCTGTAGAAATTTCGTCCATCAAAAGTATTGTCCTCATTGGCTGGATATGTCGATAAATTAGTTCCGTGCATTGCACTTTTTATCGAAAATAACTAGTAGTGCTTATCGATTTTTTGTTGCGGTTCTTCATAATTCACGAAACGTAGTACGAAATTTAGCTTAGTGTTACACCGCACAGTTGACAGAATCCAGCGCTCCAAAGCCGGCGGTATGTGAGGAAACGTTATACGACATTCCCGAGGTCCGAGACACGGTAAAGAATCCTTGCATGATGCCGGCGACGACGACGACCGAAGATGGTATCCGACAAATGTAACGCCTGGCGAAAAACGCTCGCTGCTTTTTACATCGAGCCGACGAAGGCAGCGCGATCTCGGACACGGCGACTTTCTGCGGCTACTTTGGTGCCCCCTTTATGACACTGTAACCCACGAAGTAATCGATGCTTGCATTTTCCCGTTTTTTGTCTGAAGAGATATTGGTTCTTGGATATTTTAAAAACAACGTCCTTTCGTTGGCATGTTTAATTTTATGGCTCAATGATTGACAATGCTATCAGTTTTCATGGAAGATTGGATTAGGTGTTGCTATCAGTTTGGTATTAAAGGGTATAAATATCCTCCTGTGAACGCAATCTTGTAGCCGATGTTTACGGTTGACAATAAATTTTCAGAGCCGCATCGCACCTCATTAACTCTTGAAAAAAGTACAACGCGACAAGTAATTACCCTATCCTTTTCCAAAGAAAGCTCTTATAACGTTAAACGTCCGCTGAATTTTATTACAAAGTTTTCAAGAACAAGTGCCCAGATCGCAGTACACTAGAAACGAGTTTGGTATGTTAATGCACGTCCGTTTGCGCGCGTTATAGCCGCCCATAACGTCCATTTTTGTTTTCATTCTTTATCCGAATCGATTGGCGTCGACCCACTCGATTTCAGTTTCGTCGAAATCGTTTTGTTACTGCCAGTTTACCGTCGAACGATTTCGGTTCAACGTGCGAAACACGAGTTTCATTTTGTTTTTTCATTCCGCGCCGCCGTGTTCAGAAAAGCCTGCGTTAAACTCGGACAATCAAGTCGCCGAGAAAAAACGGGGCAAGAAATCGTCGCACGCGGGTCGATGTTCGATCGGCTTGGGGGGCAAGAAAGTCGTCAATTCGAAAACTGGATAGAGCCGCACGTCGGCTGAAGAGGTCCCGAAGGGCGAAGACGCGCGCGTGCAGTGGAATGTCGCGTCGCGGCTTTTTCGAGAGAAGTGCAAGAACGCGGCGCGGAAAGTTCGACCGTGTGGCGTCGCGATATCGCTTCTCGCGAGAAAAAGCTTAGAGACGCGAAGAAATTTGTTTTCATAAGTTGGGAGCAAAGCAATCTCCATGTCCAAAAACGCAATCTTGGTGTAAAAGAAGTTAAATGTATAGTTGCATATACCACTATATCAAGCAAATATAAACCATCTCTCAGTTTATTATTGATGATGATTAACGATAATTTTATGACGTTAACCCAAGAAAGAAATATTGACTGTTAAAATTATAATATAAATGGCACCTAATTTGTTTGCCGAAATTTTCTGGCAAATTAGCTATAGTAATTAGCCCTCCCACCTTCGAAGGTAAGCCGACTTTCATTGATATTCAAAAAGTGAGAGCACTTCGAAAGCCTGCATGAAAAATTGATCGGTATCACGCCTACCAATTATTTACCCCCCAACTGCGGTGGGGCGTTTATGAAAAAAGCCCGCGGGGACTAATAAGCGTTCGCTTTACGCTATTATAGGTGCATCGCAATTGTTTAAGGCCATATCTTTTAACGTCCCTGCACAGTAACATAATATTAATTTTAAATGCTTTACCAGCGCAGTCATTGAAGAACTAAAAGTACGCACTCGCGGTGAATTTTATTAAAACTATCATAAAAGAAATTAAACGTTGCATAGCGCCTTGCGATTACTATCATAAGGCATAAAATAAAAAAATTGTACACGCCAAGATAGCGGAAAATTTGTAGCCGCAACATTGTTTCTCCTGAACCCGTTTATTGCATACATACGTGTACACATGCACAAGCACGATGATAGCCCAGTCGCAGCGTCGATAGCATCGGAGCTCCTTGTATGTGTAACAAAAACAAAGTCAATTCTTATTACCACAGATAATCTAGAAAACGTAAGGTAGAATTAAATACCAGAGCGCAGTGGTAATTTGCCCACATTACGGCAAAATTGTCAGCGATTTGCCGGGAGATCCTCCCCCTTTTTCCGGACGAATTTTCTTTGTCCCAGGCTCTCTCTCTCTCTCTCTCTCCCACATCGTTTGTCTTACGAACGGTATAAGATAGCCTCGCGTACTCATCGTCCCGCGAGGCGTCGGTACACAATGCGCGCGAGACGATAATTCATGAAAATTGCCGAGAGAGCAGTGCAAGTGCGTGAGGGGAAGAGAGAGACACGTTTGTAAAGGGACGGCGCGCGCTTTGTGGGAACTCGTGCTCGAGTAATCGCGGCTAAATGTCGCAGAGCGAGCGAGAGAGCGCGAGACAGATAATGGGGAGAGCCGCTCGGTCTCTTGCGCCCTCGCGAAAAAACAGCGAGAACGGAGGAAGATTAATGCATGCGTTCGTCGCCGCTGATGCCACGTGACGGCTCGCTCCGCGAGCGGCAGTTTGGCTATCCTTCCTTTTTATTATTTTTTGCACCGCTTGTTTCGTTTCGTTCCGAGCGTTGTCACCGTTGCTGCCGCCGCCGCCGCTGCTGCTGGTGCTGTCGCTGTGATAGTTCTTGCGCAATTTTTTTCTCTTTTTGACAGCCCGATTTGTACTACTTTTTTAATTTACGTTGTCGTCACTCTTTGCTCAGTGATTAGCTAACAGGGCTATTTCGTTTTGTCCATTCTTCGAATTGTTTGTACTCCATTACACAGATGAACGGTTCGAGTCCTATTCCTCGTATTTCACTGCGGTAACTTAGTTCGATATTTAACATATTATAAAATGCACACTATATGAACCTACGCTTTTTCTCGTCCAGTTTCACAGTCAGCGTAAAAAATGATAAAAGATTCCTTTCAATACAAAGTATAGAAAACACGATTAGTATCAGCACTTAATTTGATGGAGACATAAAAAAGTATATTACTTTTTTGCCGCACTTAAGGTAAGGCGAATAACGCTGCTCTTTGTTACGACACGTATGACAAGCGTTTTACGGCTGCCCGATCTCAGCCGAATCGCGCATTACCAGGAGATATTTGTCGGGAGCGTCGTGCCTGCAGCTGGTCGTCGCACAAAAGAAGATCGTTGTCGTCTACGGTGGCCTTGTGCGCGTAAATTTGTGGCCGAAGCTTCTCTTAAACGTTTGCCCTTTTTACGGCGATGAGCTTCGCAGGTGATACCGCAAACGGGGACTGTCGTGTCGCGCATAGTGTCGCCTCGGTCCCACGCCGTCTTATCCTTATAGCACGCCACATGTTGGCTATTTCGCGATGGGCATTAGCAGATAGATTTTTTACAACTACAATATTTATGAGCCTCGAAGAATACGAGTGCCATCATGTCTAAGAACTTCGTAGTTTTTCATCAAAGTAAAATGGAGTTATAACATCGATTTTGTACTTTATGTGCTTACATTATGTATTCATGATGAAATTATGTTTTAAATGCAAATATTAAGTTTCAAGTTGGAGTTTTTGAAAAGTTGAGTTCATCACTTCTTAACAACTGGTAATTGTTTGATTTAAAAATAGGGCAAATATCAATTTTGGCTATGATCCCCAAAGAGGGGATTATTTATTATTCCTGGCCTCGTTGCTGATAAATGAAGAGTGCAAAAAAGCAAATAAATAAAGCAAGTTTGTGAAGATCGAAGGTGAGGAATCTTGGCTAGAGAGTGCTAGGTGAGGTCTTAGTGTATGTATTGTTTATTTTATATTTTATACTTTTGTGGAGGTTCGGTTCGGCCTACGGCGCCCTAGACTCCAACTCGTGCTCAAATCTCACCCTTGTTGAAAATGGACCGTTTCCCTTCCTAGTTGCACAATATACTATTTTCAACTTCTAATTCTTGTTGATGTACTGTGTAAAATTCGTCTTTACGCTGTTTTGTCTTAATCAAATGTGAACATATAAAGATAACTCGCAAAACAGTATATACGTATGTACGAATTATTTGCGGTTAAGCATCTTGTTGTTTACGTTTTGCATAATTCGGAAATTCAGCAGTGTTTGGCCAGTGCCTTAGCAGCCATCATGCTTTGAATTGGCCGGTTAGCACTGGCCAGTCACTGGTCTGCTCGCCAGTTTCACTGATCAATTTTTTTTACCAGAGTATCATTATAGAATATTGTAGACTGAAATTTTATAAAGATATAATCAGAAAAAATCACGTGTAGAATGTTATCAAGGACTTGTTGATCACGTAAAAAATGCGCTTAACAATAATAAAAATTTTGAGAATAACGAAAGATTAGGTAATTTGTTTGTTTTGCCATCAACGTATATAGGAAGTCCTAGATACAATCACCAAAGTATTCTTGATTCAATGGCCATAATGCGAAAAATAGGCAGCCTACCAGATATATTTGTTGTTTATAAAAACGTTAACTACTTATAAGTTTCGACAGTACTGCACTGATAAATAACCAAGTTGTATGAGTTTATGGAACGAGAGGTCGCTTGGAATTTTCATACCGCTGACACAAATCTGATTGGGCATAATTGTATGTGCGTGTTGAATTATGGAAGCGGCACACCTGTGCGCACGTAGACAAAGCGGCGGTCTGCCTCGGGCGACATTTATCGCGGCGAATAATTGAAACAAGTTTTCGAGCAATATTTATTGCTAACCATAAATCGAATTTACCCGCCTTGTGCTCTCTATTTTAATTTATTGCCCATCGTAAAAATCTGTGACCTGCCATGTTACGTTAGTCATCTTAATTCGTCGAATTTGAAAATTATATTATATGGGGTGAAATGTTGATTATTATTTTTGTGGATGTGAGAAAGTGTATCAAGGGGCGCGGTACCGCCTCCGATGGCAAGTATAAGTACTAGAGTACTATACGGGCTGTCGGTCGCACCGCAACCTTATATTCTTTGAAATTGAGTTTTCTAACCTCTACAAAATATTCAAACATTTATATCTTATTGAAATACATTGTTTTATCAGGCGAATCAATGTTACTTTCAAATATATTGAAAGAAATTTTATTTAAAAAAAGTTTCGTAAAAAATGAACGATCCGTTATCGTTCTATAGCTATGACCAAAATTTTATGTTGTGTTTTTCTTTTCAATTTTTTTTCTTCTCCCAACTTTCGTTCTTATCCTTGAAACTTCCATGGCGCGAAAAATCAAATCGAAATAGAAATAAAATGTATATATAATAAATAGACGTATTCGGTGCATAGTATTTATTAAAATGAGCCCAGCATTGCTACTCAGGGGTTTTGGGGGGTCGCTGAACACGAATATTGCGACAGCAACAGCCTCCAAGGTACCTGGTGCCCAGGGTGGACAGTGTCAACGTCGTCTTCAAGAGTTTCAGGGGAACTTGTAGCATAATTAGTCGAAACTCGTTACTCGGGGATTTATGGGGTCGATGAACACGAATATCACGACGGCAACAGCCTCCGAGGTACCTGGTGCCCAGGATGGACAGTATGAACGTCGTCTCCTAGAGTTTTATGACAATTTATAACGCATTTAGTCGAAACTCGTTACTCAAGGGTTTCGGGGGTCACTTATCACTCCGTAGTTTATGAGGTATGTGTGGATACTGGTTGGAATTTCATTGTTTTCCTAACCTCATTGTTAATTTATTAGCGGTATTCTACACTACTACACTGAGAGAAATAGTGCATAAATTTTACTATATGTTCATTATAGTTTACTGGAAAGTTTGATAATCTCGTCACAGACTGACAAAATTGACCTTTTTACTAGATTTATATCAATTTTTACTAAACTTCCATATAAAATTTACCATACTCAATAGGAAAAATTAACAGAAACTATTGTTATGTCCTAAGCTATTGAAAGCTGTGGTCTGACAGTAACTCTACGGGTTATTTCGCTTTCATAAGCACGGACGAGGACAAAGCTTCAGAGGGCGAAGCTGAGCGCCGTCGGTGCTTGGCTACCTTCGCGATCTATTTTATAGAACGGCCTCCAGTAATTGTCGGAAAAAATCTTTCGAACCCGCACTGTTTCGTTGCACGCACTGATTTTAATTAAACTCTCTATCGCAGAGTCCGTTCTTTCTGAGAGAGGGTTGTATGGACGTTACTTTAATCGTAATGTAGTTATCACGAATGAGGGGTTAATGGGAACTCTAATTATGAGTGAGAAAGAGAGAAACGCGCGATAGAGGCATGCAGCCTATTTAATTAACTTCACTTACCTTTTTCTTTATATCTGCAATGGGCCTGCTCCGCTCCCAGTACGTCCTCTCATCAGCTCCAGGATTCGGCTTCCGAAGCGGATGGTCTCGATTTGAACAGGGCGACAGGGATCAGGAGCTTTAGGATTAATTATTCACTCGCGATTTAAAATGATATACAGTTTATTCGATTGCCACAAGATTTTAATAACGCTCGCTCGCAACTGGCTAGATTTCCTGGTTATTTTAAAAATAATGAATCACAACGTAATTGCGATAAATGAACAATGGCAAGTAAAATGATTTAATAATCTGAATGTTCAAGTTGTCTTCCTAGCCGAAATATCCTAAGTTTTTACACTGATTTTAATTTTTCTAAGTCTTTGTACCGATTCGAAATTTTCTAAGTTTTTGACCCGTCGGAAATGTTCTAAGTCTTTGCACTGCCCGAAATATTCTAAGTCCGGAACGGTCTAAAATATTCTAAGTTCCAAGATGTTATACCGGACCTAATTTTATTAGTTTTTAGTATTTTAAGAATGCGAAAGAAAGTGAGCATTTCACACTATAGTGAAAATCGCCAATGAATGAATTTTTACCTGACAGTATAGTAATTTTTAATAGAACGTATAGTACTTTTCATCTGAAAATCGGAACTGATGCGTATTGACGCGTTATGCGCATGCGCGTTTAGCAAACATGGCTGCCGCAAGAAGCCGCTAGTGGGTGCACGGGAAATAAAACCCGCAAGCGGTAAGAAGTTAGCTTAGTTAGTATATAAGTCCGTTTAGCAACCTTGTTGTAACAATTGCGAGCGTATAAGCATATGTACTGCGAATTGCGAATATGTATAATAATTAAGCGTTTAGTTGTAGGAAATGTATCTAGGTTAGTTTAAGGTCTCTAAAAATCAACTGCGGCGAGTGAACCGATCATGTTCTCTGAATTAAGTGCATTAGAAGAGTAACCCTCCATAACCATAAAAATTTAGGCCATATAATAATTGAAAATAATTTTTCCACTATATGCATTTTTATATTTATAAATATAAATATATTTTAATTTAGTCAGGGTAAAAATTACTACTCGGTATAGTAAAATTAATAGTTTTATAAAATTTACTATACAGTTTAGTAAAAATTACTAGACTGTCAGTCTGTGAGTGGATTACCAAACTTTTTAGTAAAATTTCCTATCCAGTATAGTAAAATTTACTATAAATTTCTCTCAGTGTATGAACATAGTTGATAATCCGTCGGTTGATAGTTCCTAATGTGAATTTTTTGTGAGTTTGGTTTGATAAAAATTAATAACATTGTCAAATAAACTTATGCCGTATTTCAAATTTAGTGAAACACAACATCATTAATAATTAAGCAGATATTAAAAAATGAAAAATTGATCTTTTTATCTCACCGTAAAATTATTAAGCGACGGGTTTATCAAGTATGTTCATAGTAGTGTAGAATACCGCCAGTAAATTAACAATGACGTTAAGAAAACAATGAAATTATAAATCGTATTAAAGAATAATTTGATAAATTTATTCGAAATACGTAATTGCCATTTAACTATTTGATTTCATATATTTTTTTACCATAGTTTGTCACTTATATAAATAATTATTTGAATTAATTATATCATCATCAAATAGAAAATTAATAGTAAATAAAAAGCAGTTTATACTTGCCTACCTTTTACCTTTTGAGAAAAGTTTTATTTTAAAGATTAGAAATTCTTTGTAATTTATTTAGTAGGCCTTTTGTTGCACGTCAAAAAACTCAACTAGGGATACGTTAAGTTGAACGAAAATCGAACGCTCTAGTTGATACTAGCTATATATCACATGGTAGCAGGGACGTCTGAAAAATACGATGCTGTTAAAAAGCTCGCTTAGCCTTTGTTATGTGACACCATAGTTTTTGCAATACATGTATTGATTTCCGTGTTCAGGTTAGGTCTAAAAAACGTGGAAATCGTGCATGTCTTACAAACAAATTTATTTAGTTTATATTTAAATCTTCATACAAATTACTAATAAGTTCACATCGTTATCAATGCTTTTCTGTGAATGCTGTTAACAGTCAAAGTCTGTTTCATCCAAGCTATTTTGCGCTTTATTTATCTGAAGCTCTATATATCGAAAGACGAACTACAATATGGCACTTACGTGGTGCGAAACCTTTTAAACTGTTGCCGTGAATGACAGAACTTGGGTCGGAAGCGGAGGTACATGTAGTTGGCGGCCTTTTTCGGTAAAAACTTTAGCAGTACGAGGCAAACAAAGAGACTGTATAATACAGTTTGACGAGCAGGAACTTTGTTACGTTGCATTTGTGTCCTGATAAAAACCGATTAGTGGAATCTTTTTCATCTATAGTCTTATCGCGTTAAAATTCTCTTTAGTCGGACAAAAGTTAAATTTTCTGTGACGATTTTCGTGAGTTCTGTCATAACAAGAAAAACGTGGCAACAATGCGTGTTCCACTTTTTTCTCGACATTCACATCGCACACACAGGCACACATTGCAACCAATGGCTTTCATCAGCATCAAAAACAGGTGAAAAGCCAAGTTACGAGCTTCCAATGCCCCGAAGCAATGATCATTTCGAGAGCCGCCGGTTCGGACGAAATTCTGCGAGAAATAAGCGATGAGGAATGAAAGTCATCGCATAGCCTCGAAATGAACGTTTGATCGCGAGGTGTTTGGGCTTCTAGATTGCCCCAGCGTGCCGGGCTCGGCGTTTCGCGCTGGCTCCCCAGAGAAATACCAGCGCCGGATCCGCCAGTAGCGATCTCCGGATTGTCTGCGAGCGCACGTTTGCGATCCGGAAGAAAATGAAAGAATTAAAGCAACGCTATTACGGACGACCCCTAGTGCGCTCCTTGTTCGGACTTTTTCCACCAGGCAGTCCAAGCGGGAGCGCTTCGGAATGAATCGCTGGCACCTGCAGAATGCTATACTCCCGGTCCCCGAGGCGCCCTATAGCTTTCGCCGTTTAACCGTTTCCCCCTTTTGTTATCGATGCTCCAATGGCCAACTAGCTCTTTCGTAATTTTTATGCCTTTCGTGCGATGGCGCGAAAGCGAGAAAACTTTGTGGATTTTTACAAGTTTGGCCTAGAATTGCCAGGCTATTGCCAGTACATTCCATTTAAAATTTTACCGAAATGCCATATTATACATTTTAACGACTTCTGAATATACTTTATACGTGATACAACCACAACGGAATCTAGAAGTGAGCTTACGGAAGAAAATGCTCTCGTCTACGAGCCCGTACGGCACATGCTGCAGTCTTCTTACAACGAATAACCTGTCGCGAGTTCAGCGAGCGTAAAATCGCTTTCGAAGAAATCGCTTTAGCATTTCGGCCTTACTCAAGAAACTTTATGCGGAATCGAAGTAACTTTGGTCGACTTTACGATGGACAGCGTGTAATATAAATATAATTTAACAATATCCATATAAACATTCAAGTTTACCGAAAACTCGAACGATATAATTTTTTTCGTGTAAAGTATAGGGGGTATGTTGCGACAGCAACGAAACAATTTTCGTTGTATACAACCGTCGACGGAACGATGTTTCTCTCTCTAGTCCGAATTGAACGAGGTCCTTTATTAAAGGGCATCCTACCCCTAACATCTAGCCGAGAGTATAACTCGCGGTAGCGAAGCGTTTACTCCGCCGTTAATATGCAAATGTTCGTGACTCGAATGAAGTAAGGCATCGCCGCGAATGGATCGTCAAAGTGCCGTCCGCCGGCGACGACGCGACCGATACGCGACGCGATAATGGTAAATGGTCGCCCAGCAGCGACGCTACCGTCATCCATAAACGGAAAGCTCGGAAGCTTCCAGCAGTGTACGCCCTTGACTCAAACTGGCGCGCGTGATCTTAATTAATATTGAAGGGAAAACGCGCGGAAAGCTCGTAAATCCTTCTTCGCAAAGCCCGGCAAATCAATTTCAGTTTATGAAAAGAATCTAGGAGCCCTATACGACGCGTGACCCGTTTTGTTCGCTTATTGCCGAGCTTTATTGACGTATCTTGCGCCACGGGCTTAACGGGCTTGCGAAACTGCCCCGTCGTTTTTTGCTCTGCCAAAGCACTCACCCGCTTTATTAGGCTTATTAAATCGCGACTAGGGGTTTAGACAACATTTATTTTGCGCAGCTAGACTTCTTCTTGGTGGTTGAACTACAGCAGTTTTGAAAGATCGAAAATCAACTACCCCAGAAATACTTCAATAATTAACTCCTCCTAACTAATTCATCCAGCTAGTACACAGCAGCATTTTATTTTACTTATCCACAACTGTGTACAGTGTAAACCTGCGACCTATTTAATGGTTCTGTCCATTTTCTTTTGACTAGCATTTTAATTGTTTAACATGCTTTTGTATTCGTGTAACAACTCAATCTACTGCATGCTTTTGTAGTATCGCAGCACTATATTCAGAGTTCGTTTGTTCAATAGTCAACCAATCACAGTTCGACAATATTGAAAACTCTGCAAGTACAAATTCTCGCATATTTAACGCTTACATTTCGCAACTGCGTGACGCATCGAGAATTCTCACGAAATATAAAAATGCGCGGATAGAAGATCTTTCTCCACATGTCAATGACACTCGAAGGGTCCAGCGACGCGTGCAAAATCCAAATGGATCCCTGTCGAGAAAACGGCGAGTCAGCGTCCGTCCGTCCATCCGGCCGTCCAACTTGTTAAACAAGTCGTCTAGAGCAAATCGGAAAAAGTATCAGATCTTGAATACGGCATTATCAATCAATAGAGTCGGGATCGTCTAGCCGAGTGTTTTTAAACCTGCGTCCTCTGTATTCTGGGTGTCTGTATGTTTAGTTTTCGAGCTGCGCTATGTCTCCTGCTGTCTCTTCAGGCGCGTATGTGGAAGTGAGTCCCGAGCTTTGCGGGATCGTAGATCACTCGGGCTGTGAGCAAACCCGGGGTAGAGCCAAAGCAGCGGCGCCGATATATCATCGGCTGCCACTTGGTCTTCCGTGAATTTATCGGTCGTTCCAGTGTGGCACTTAATTTATCAAGGCCGAAGGTGAGCGCGAAACTCTCGCGCATGTGGCTCCGCGCCGCGCGGCGACGCACCGACCGCCTCTAGACGACTAGCAGACTGAGCTATACGAGATCCATTCAATTTTTTCCTGGGAGGTCGGCCGAGTCGCATTGTCCTACCATCTCTCAGATATGCGAGAAATGAAGCTCCTGCTATTAATGTAATTCTGGGATTTATTCACGAGAGGTCTTTGTTTGCTTTTAAATTGTCTAGCTTTTTCAACATTGGAATGCGAAGGGATATTTTCGGGTGAGCTGAAGTTGACGTTCCACTTCGATAAGGCAATTTTGGAAATTTCGATTTCCGTTAATTTTCTAACACGTTAATTCGTCGATCTATTAGCAAAAATCAAAGATGCATTTAATGAATATATAATTTTCCCCACGTGGAAAAGATTTGTCCAGTCTGTATACAGGTTATATACAGCCTATATAAAACTGCATACAGGCTATATAAAACTGAGCAAAAACAAGAAAAATCTTCCTTGGTTGCCATGGCAATGATCCTCGTTGATAAGTCGTTGCGAGGAGAACCGCACATCCGAATTTGTTTCCTATCCAGTCTGTATATATAGGCTGTAATACAGTAATTACAATATTATCAACAGCCTATGGGTACACAATAAATCAGTATAAATTCGATTTTCGAGTCGTGAATTCGTGAACGAGGCGCAATTTTTCGGGCTGCGTAAGCGGACCGACTCTCGCACTCGCTACGTTATATATCTATATCCTGATGTGAGAAATGTTAAGAACGGACAAGGACAAACGGTTGGCGCGTCGGTATACCGTTTGCCAGCGTTTTACCCCCCCCCCTCTCTCTCGACTGTCATTCGTCTAGGAAATCCTACTGCAGGGCTACCAGCAGCCGGGCAAACGTGAGTCGGGTAGATGGGGTTAAGCCGACGGCGAAAGGTTCCGCTGCAGAGCGCGCGGAACAAGCGCACACGGCATGTCGTTAATCTGCCTGTAAATTAACCTGTAGAGAGGGCTCTCCAAGAGAGAGAAAATTTGCAGACTTTTCCGCCTGTCTGCGATGAGTCGATGCGCGCGCGCGAGCGAGGCAAGGAAGCTTCTTTCTTCTTCCTGCTCGCGCGAGGATGCTCATTTTTATTTCAATGCCTTGAGTGCTTGAAGCTTCGCATCGGATTCGTGAAAGTTCGCCTACGCTGCGAATCGAGATTTATTGTTGAAACTTGAGCCGTAAATAGTTTTTGCATCCTTTAGACCAGCTTCTCGTTACTTCGATTGCAAAACTTGGAATTCGACAGGCGATTAAGTGCGCGTAAATCGCCGTAGTCGCTACGTATATAATACCCTTCAGGATGTTATACTGACTACTCGAGAATCAACAAATTTTCAATTAATAGTTAAACCTTATCCTATTTTGCATAGTTTAAAGTCATAAAATTACAATCCAGAATTTATATACACTTAATTATGACGTAGAAACTTCATAGTTTTTATAACGCAAACAGTATTTTTCACAAAGAAAAATCCATTTAGATAATTCATCAAAGTCATAAACTTTTATTTCATTCAGACATACTATCTGAGTAAACAAATTAATAGATATTATTTATATTACCATGGCTATAGTGCAAAATGTCTTGTCTAATAAAGCTAAAATGTACTCATTGAAGCATTGTTGGTGGCTTATCGGGTACGTGACGTAATTTCACATTTTTCTCGGCACCGATGATTAAGGCCAATCGACTGATTCGGAATTTCGGCCCTAATGACCGATGCCAAGCAAAATGCAAAATTTTCATCTCACCGACAAGCCACAATGAATATTTCAATAATTATATTTTGAGCGCAGATTTATTAGACAAGTAATTTTGCGCAATTGGCATGCTAATATAAACAATATCTATTAATGTCATATACTCATATAGCATGCATAATGAAATAAAAGTTTATACATTTTTTCGCTCAAGTGAAATCAAGTGCAGTGCATGCGTATCATATAAAGTTTGTATACAGATAATATAAAGTAGGACTGTATCCAATATAATAAATTGAAGTACTAATTGAATCGAACTGATGTATATTAGCTGATGATTATGCTAACCTTTTAATCTCCATTAGCCTCTCTCTACCTGTCAGAGTTTTCAGCAAACTTTTGCGCAGAAACTCTCAGCTGACGCCAATTTTCCTGGATCGAATATGGGCAGATGTTACTGTAATTTAAAGGTGCACACTTTCTGGCTTTTGCTCGGGTAACAAGTATCGACTAGCCTCCTCTTTTGCTTTTTATAAAATTTGCTTTAAATAATTTCAGACCCTAAAGTAATTTCTTTTCATTAGGTACATTACAAATTATATTTCTCTGGTAGAAAAATTGAGTTGGCTTACTTGTCAAATACTAACTTTTTTGTTAGTTTTTATACTTTACGGTATAATATTTCCAAAGCAACTAATAAAAATTAAAAGTTTCAATTTCGAATAGTCTTCATTCTTAGGCTAAAACGTAGAACTATATTACAACACTATATTAGTATATTACAACAATACCACATTTACAATGTACGCTTGATGAAAATTGCGCAAAAACCCTCGGCTCTTAGAAAAGCACTTTGAATCACGTACGCATATCTCCTACGTGCAATTAGCAAACTTTTTTCGACGAAGCGTCGTACGATAAGGTATACGTTTCGCGAACGAGTGACAATGGCGATAAAGGTAATTAGTCAAAAGAGGGCCAAGAGAAAAATATTGTAAAAAAATTTACTGACGTCTCGCTGATATCTCTCTTTATCTCACGCGCGCGAGCTTAACCTTTGGGCGCCTCAAGGAAATTACGAATATCTATCTTCCTCTCGAGACGTTTCGGGTTTTCGGTTAGTCGGGGGTTATACCTTCGATGCCCCTTCGACATTAGCGCGCCTCAACGCGGGAAACCATCAATTCTTGCACGCGAAATGCTCAATGGCAATTTTGCGTGCAGGGAAGAGCTTTACGTGTTTCGAGATGACGCAAGAAAGAAGTATAGCTAGACGCTCTCGCGCGGCGCTGCCTTTTTTAATAATCTATTTTTATCACATTAGGAGTGATTCATTTTTAAAGCAGTCTTTCTTAGCTTAACTCACGATATATATCTCGTTTATCTCTACTTTGCCTTATAGTGTGCGTATTAATTTAGTTTCCAGAAGGACAATTTTAAATAATGAAAAGCTTTTACTATTTCGTTAAATATTTTTTTCAACATTTTGTTGAAGAAGCTTCATTTTTCCTAAGCTTATAATACCTTTCATCCACTTCTTTTCTGCTTATTTTTTCACGTTGTTATCTAGAGCCTGCTTTTATTTCAATGAGAAGTTTATAATCCTGACGCTCTGATCCTGGTCAGGTGTATACCCTTTACGAGAAAGCATTTTATATTTATTTTCATGTTTGTAATAAATTCTCGTTTTGAGATAGCTTTGAATTGATCGCGTCAAATATCTTAAACAAATATTCTCTTCGCAAATTAGCACTTAAAATCGATGAAAGCACAGAGATAAAATCCATTTTTTCTTTGAATTATATATATACCGTTGGACACAAATAAATGAAGACCCGTGTGCAGCATCAAGAAAAATTGTCAACGAACTCCATTCGCAGCAATCTATTAATCGAACGAGATAGAACAAAAAAGAAAAATAATCGGAACACGTATCCTACATCTCTTTCTCTATAGGACACACACAAATTTCCACTTATTTTCGCGCCACAGCATGATCAATAAACGTCCCGGGTAAAGCGCATCAAATTAATAAAGACGTTTATATGAAGTAAACGTCCCGTCGTCAATCGCGCACGCCACCACAGCGGCGAATCTCCCCCATCAACGAGCTGTGATCAATTAATTACCGTGATCATAAGAAACGAGCGGCTTATTTATCGCCGGATCGCGCTGCGAAGCAACAAAAGATTGATTAAATTATATAAGAGACGTGGCGCTCTTCGGGTTATTGATGGGCATCAGGTTCGCACTCGTCGGTGCGCATACGTAGGTACACATAATTATATATTGTATTCTCTAACGTAGTGAAAAGAAAGAGGACCACGGAGCGAAATGTATAAACGCGCGGCGGACGAGAATAAGAGCCGTACAGTGTATAGCGTAGATAGGAGCGTGTCAGCGGTTAGGGGACGATGGCGACGCGGCGATGCCAGCAAGTGATGTATGGCACTTTGGAGCCAGTCGAGCATCCCACGGCTGTCTCTCACACGTCAGATTATAACAGCATTCGCAGACTCCGCTTTTCTACGTGTGTGCGTGTGTGCACGCGTACGCGTACGTGTGCGGATCCCCTTAAAGCACCCCTCGCTCGTTCCTTCTTCCTTCTGTACACCTTCTCTTGCGGTTTCTCCGCACCTTTCGCGCGCTACTGCTACTGCGGAATCGCGCAGTTCCCTTTGCACTATTTACTTGCGGGACAAAGCTATATAGTGCATAAACGCACCACGAGGCTGAGTGTTTCCTCAGACTTTTTGTATATACGCGCCGACGCGTATGCATATAAGTATACTGTACACGTGTTTGATGTTGCGGTTAGGATGAAGGACGAATTTAAGTTCGAGCGCGGGGGATATTTAATTTTGCTCGATTTTGGTTGGCTTTTTTTCTCTTGCGCAGCATGATTAATCGTGCTCACGCGAGCGAAGAGGGCGATGTTTATACAGCCGGTGTTTACGATCCGACTTGAAGCTGTAAGCGAGTTATCATATGAAGATGTTGCTTCATTTTTTACCTTGTCGTGTGGCATCCGATGAAAAATCATTGTGATTTTAGAGAGTACAAAATTAATAAAAGGCGATTAATAAAAAATCTGAATTGCACCGCGGTTGCATTGACGTTTTCTTTCACTTACATGAACTGCTCAGTATACAACTTCAGTATGATTCGGACTTTGAAAATTTTTGCAAGTTGTCTCCGCGGATGCTTTTACAAATCGTCGTCGGGTTTGGTGCACCGCTTGAAACCGACTCTGGAGCACATGGATATCAGGTCAGATCAATTTTTAAAGATATTTTAAATTACATTCAGATATTTTTTCGGGATTAATTGCAATGTAGCGGTCTTATTATATCAAACGTAACCTATTAACCTCACTCTTTCGCTATTTCTGTTCTATAATGCAACTATAAAAAAAGTTTAGATACTTCGTTTTCGATTTTCATCATTTTCAGATAACCGCTTGCAGATTATCAAGGTAGCGCAGCCACACAGCAGAAAACGCATTGCCGCCGATCGACGCCTAAAAGACATCATCGCTCTCTAGTACAGCTGCTCTTTGCTGCCTGAATTCTCAGAATCGAAGGACAAAACTGCCGTGGCAGAATATCCAAGTCCAGATTGCTCTTTCCAGTCTTCTCAAGATGAATAATAATAGTCTGAGAAAAAAGTCTGGGAAAAAGAGTCTGATAATAAGTATGGGGTTTTCCAACCCGCAAGACTTCAGCCAGACTATTCAAGCAAGACTTAAGCCAGATTTTGCTAAGACTTATCGCAGAGTATTTTTTTACACGGGGCACTGCCTATTGGTATGTTCGCGAGCCGAGGACGGCTCGCCTTAAAGGGGGTGGTGTCATAGACGCACACGTCTGCAACGCAAGCAGCGAGACAAGTCAGCGATAAGAGTCGAGCAGCCGAGTCGTACTGCGATGCATGCGCTTCGGATGCATCGTAGACGTTAGCTCAGTGGTTAGAGCACACAGGCCTCTGGCTCTTGGGTCCGCGAGTCCAAGTCCCGTCGTCTACTTTTTCGCTTTCGATTCTGTCTCCTCTCTGTTCGTAACAGTAAATTTCGTATAGCCCTCGAATTACATTATTTAGTTTCTAGCAAGTTCCTGCGAAGAATAGTTCGTCAGAAAATCTTTGTGTTTCTTAAAGCACAACCTCAAAGGCACTGGGGCTAACTACAAACTTTGTTAAGTTAAAAAGTATTCACCGAATTGCTGAACTTTTACTGATAATAAAATTTACGTGTCTTGAGATATAGAAGTCTATTTTAGAATTTCATTTCTTCTTTCTCGGGTCAATGACCAGAAAGAGCAAAATATGTTGGGATTCTCTGACTCTCTATTTTGTTCCCACTATCTATTTATATTTTGTCTTTTCTTGGTAATCACCTGTACCTCATTATCAATTTTAAAAATACTTGAAGTTTCAAATTGTAACTACAATTAGATCAGATATTGGTTACTCAACTAAATTGCTTAACCAACGGCTTTACACTGAATATCGACTGAATTATATTTCAAAAATAATGCCTTTAATTATTACCGCATATAAAACATTATATAATTATTTACATGACGGCATACAGGAAAAAAGACTTGTAAAAAATGAAGGGTTCACTCACCATGGAATGATGGGGAAAGTCAGAAAATACTTTATATATTTGATGAGTTCAATTGAAAATGCGATAGCTTAGATTTATTTGTCATATGTTTACAATCAATATCCGCGGCCTTCTTACACTTTAGATAATCATACCATGTAACGCGCACACACATTCATACATACACGACTTTACAAAATTAATTCGTACTAGCTTGTACGTTGTCAGTAGATTCTATCACTGGCCAGTGATGTAATGGTACTTTTTGTTCGCAACGCGAGTTTGTCTCATAATCCGTTTGATTCGGAGTTTTCGCAGCACGGTCTCGGCTAATAGTTTACTTAGCTGTTTATCGATGTTGACCTCGCGCGGCTCGCTCGAATTCGGAGTTAGAGCTTCGTTGATGTTTCTGCGCCCTCTTTTTGCTCGAGAGGATGATGTGTCGAGCCTGCTGGTACACACTCGTACGATGAGTTTGAAGGCACTATCTGCGAGGGACCACCTCGCCAAATAGTTTAAAACATCTGCCAGGGTTACGACTCCCTGGAGACGCGAGTCAAATGCACTACGTATCTGCGAAGCCGACAAAAACCCGACTTCTGGTTTTCTGCTGCTCGGATCGACGTCGATGGAGAACTCCTATCGACGCGTTAGTTTTTCGCTAGCCCAACTCTGCGGCTGGGCTTGTCACAGCGATCTGACGACACCGCACAAATTCGTCTTTCTTCGCGACCTCACACACACGCATACATATTCTCTCATACTCTCTCCCACTCATTCTATTTAAAATTCCTATCCTTCGCCGCGTTAGTGGCGCTGAGTTCCACGCGCGAAATTCAAATCCCTTCCTACCCTAAAACTGGCCGTTACAGACTGAAATCATAACAACCGCCAATCTGTTTAGCCTAATGTAATTTATTCTAAAGGTAATTTATAATACATTAAATTAGCGCACTTGAGTTGGATGACTGAGAAGTCATAAATTTATAAACCAAAGTATACATGATAAATTCAATCAATTTCAATCGAATGCTTGTTAATTCCTCTCTACGATTTCTGTTTGGTAGCCCTATGTTATTTTCGTCGTTTTTTTCTACTTAAACTTCCTAAATCCCATCTTTTAATTTCCCCGTCCCAGCGTCTGTGTCAACCTTCTTCGGCATTCTGGCCGCTTTGGCTCCATGTTTATCTGTCTAGCTGCCTTGTTAAATCAGTCGTCTCTCTCTCTCTCTCTCTCTCTCTCTCTCTCTCTCTCTCTCTCTCT
>QLSS01000031.1:1012680-1028589 GCA_024372645.1 Trichomalopsis sarcophagae | reverse complement strand
TCTCTCTCTCTCTCTCTCTCTCTCTCTCTCTCTCTCTCTCTCTCTCTATCTCTCACTCGCGCACACGAGGCGCGTAGCGAGCACAAAAGCACGTATTCTGCGCGTATAACGCCCCCCTCTAGCTTTCTCGCTCTAGTCGAGCGTGCGTTTATTACGCGAGAGGCGCATGCTCTTATACGTGATGCTGAAAATAGCACCTGTACGGAATGTACCTGTCCTCTCGCTCTCAGCTGGTTTCCCCTTTGTTTTTGATGGCGCGAGAACAAGGCTTTGCCTTGCTTTTGCTCGCCGAGTTCTCTCGAGAGGAATTTCGGCTGATGCTCTGTAGGTCGATCAACTTATGTTATGGTTTGTTTTTTGATGTGTGCTAGAACGCGGTAGATAAGCGTTATCGCGGGCGATAACAAATTCAGTAGTCGAACGCTTCACTCGAGCTTACCGAGGAGACGAGGCACCGACGACGATCATAAAACAGTGGAGATAAAAACATGCTGATTAATAGCGTGTCAACGTTGCTGTACTGATCATTTCGGTCTCAACATATTAATGAATGCTTGCACGTGCCGTTATCATTGTATATACGAGTTTGTACAACTTTTTTTTTCTATCTTTTCAGGTAAGCTCGAGTTATGCAATAGAAGCCCCAGCTGTAGTTGAAGTCACGCGTAATTATATTGTACACATGCAAGTAAGTGCACTTTTAATGATATAGGTATACTTCGGAATCCAAGAGGTGTACCAATAAGAAAATACTTAATCCACCACAGTGGTTGAAATACATAGTTTCTACTGTCGCGGAAATAAGATTACTATCTACTCGCTTGCAAAGTGCTGCAAATCAAAATAAAAAAAAAAAATAAATAAATAAATAAATAAAGCGGAAAAGAAATTGCAACCAAGAAAAGCTCGTGTAAATCGCAAATCAACGGAAAAAACAGGCTCTCACAAAATTCGGGCATCAACCGCAAGCGCGTCGCCCAGTCATAAAGTCCGCTGCGCGCACGAGGGCAAGAAATAATTAACGCAACTGCAGCTGCAGCAACAGTACGAGTATATGAGAAAGAGCGCCGCTGCGGCAGCATGAGAGATATTTAGCTTCCCGCTTTGCATACATACGCACACACACGCGCGCGCGTATAGAGAAGCTCTCGAGGAATGGTAGTCCGAGGCGGCAGAGCTGGAATCGGGATGGAAATCCTGAGGGAAAATTTGAAATTTCCGAAAGCCATACGCGCACTCCGTCGGCTAGGAGGGGATTAAGGGCGCACGTTCCGTAACCCAGCAGCTCATATCATGGTCCTTCGCAAACACGTCCGAGAGGTATGTAGCCGCGAAAAGGCGAGAACGTTCTCGGTGTGTAGTCTAACCTCTATGCACTTTGCTGGGGCTTATGCCAAAAACTCGTTGCGTGCATGCCCGCCTGGCTTGTACTCAACCCTATATGCATGTGGAAGGATGCGGGAGCGGGTGGATGTTAACGATGCTCCGATGCTGATAATCCGATGATTTGTAGCCCTAATAGAAATATCTCGTTATTATACACACGTGAAAATTGCCTTTGCGTGTACAAGATGCGTCGAGTTTTGCATCGAGTTCAGTTCATGAGGGGTTGCCGCATTTTGAGAATAGATCATAGTCCCACTGGTATGCTGTTATTCGCTGCCCTGTTATCACGCATACGTCCGGTGGAATTTCTCCGGGTTTTGTCCGCCGGATTTTACACGCGCGAGGAAAATCGCAGCGTGTATACGCGGATAATTAGCAGATTAGTTGAGAAAGGTATCGGGGGCATAACCCGAATGAATGGATGCGCGTATGCTGTTATTGTTGTGTATAGTTTGCGCGAGTTTGTCGGAAACTTTGTTATGGTATATGCGGGGAATTTATGATATTTTACGATGGCTACGTGCTCTCTGTACATCGTTCCATTCTTATGATTAATTCTGGTATTTATCGGATGCTTTTTACCCATTATTTGTGCTTGAAGGTTGTTCATACGTATGCAATAGAATTTTCCAACAATGAAAATCGAACATCTGTGCGCACGTTATGATGGGTGGTAGATTTTTTATGCGAATGAACCTGTTCTGTACATACGATGCTCCGGACCAATTATCTTTCTTAAATATAATCTTCTTTATAGATACACAAACGTGCAAGAATAAGACATAACCCTCACAACAGTAACAAGAAAAATAAGAGAGAACACTCACTAACTGTATTTATCGTCAACCTTACCCTGGTAGAAAATTTACCAGATTTTCTGGCCATTAAACTAAATTAGTGCCTAGAAACTTCTGTCGACATATAGTGGGCATATATTGATTTGTTTACAACTCGAAGGCTACATTTACTCATAAATTCTGCTTATAAATCAGTTCAATTTTATTGGTGTTCTCATTTGCTGCTTTAAAAGTAGTCCTACTCTACAACCTACAAGTAAACTCAATATAAACCTATTAGAACATTCACTTGCTGTATACATTTGTTACAACTTGCAAGTTTTGTGATTGTCATAAGTCATTTTGGTCAAAATCTGAAGTCGGTGAATTAAAATAATTGCATTTTGAATTTTATAACATTGCATGAGCGGCCGAAGCAGCAGGACAAACAAGTCATTTTTAGCATTGGTGGCACACCACTATATCTAGATTCGGCGTACATATTGTTATGAGAGAAATGAAAAGTGTCTATGCGCCATCTATTTGATGGACCATCCATCATGATCCAATGACGAAAGAGCTCGCAAAAAAGCCAGTCCAAAACTTCTTTTGTCAAAAAATTTAGTTTTGTTAGAGAAGACATTTTAACTATTGGCATGCTAATATAAACAATATCTACTAATTTATTCGATCAGATTGCATGAGATGATGAAATAAAAGTTGATGACTCTTATGAATAACCCAGTAAATAATATAAAAAATTCAGGTAACTTACGCACTATTTTTCATCATTCATACCAAGTCCTTGGAATTATAGTTAGTGCGTTTTTAGTCAAGCGCTCATTAACCAATGCAAATATCCTTTTTCGTGTACCCGGAAAAACCCGGAAAATGTTCGCCTCAGCTCTGTATAAACAACGGGGCCAGGGCACGAGTGTCTGGGACATATATTATACTGCAGCAGAGGCACATTCTTCAATCCGGGCATACTTTGGCCAACGATATCCAGTCGGCTCCATGCAATATGCGCATCCTCTGTATGGCGGCATTATGGAACGGAAACGATAAATACCTGAATTGCAGCAGTGGCGCGGCGGATGCACTGCTCCAAAGCGCGAAGAACAAGGGGAGAAAGGAGAGATCGAGAAGACAGCGATAAGGCGGATGTGTTAATTCGAAGCCGTAGCTTTTCATGGAAATTATGGCGATCGTTATCGAATCGCTTGTAAATTGTTTCGATCCGCCGCCGCCGCTGCCGTTGCGTCTCTCCTCTTCCTCGTCCTCTCCGCCGATACGCGGAGACTTTTTAGCGGTGAATTAACGTCAGCCGCAGTTATATATTGCTCCGGTGACTGTCTTACAAATGAGGCTCCGCGCAGTTTGCATGATAAGTGGTACAATAAGAATGTACGCGAGTTTAGTCTGTGTAATTGTCTTCTGGGAATATGATGCAGGGTGTGAGGTATATATACCGATATGTCACGCGGGCTTCCTCTGCATGAGATAATTATTGGTGATCGTTATTACTATAAATTGTATTATTCGACTTTGTATGAATGTACGTTGAATGATTTATGAATAATTTTATTCCAAAGAACTTTCGCAAGGGAATAAGTATCTGATACTTTCATGAATGAGTGATCTCATGCGCAAGATCTAAAAATCCCAGTCCTGAAATAATACCGAACTGGCTCGCGCTCGTATTGATTATGCACTAATATCGGAAAGGCGTATTCTCGATATAATATTCTCAACAAACGCTCCGAGCAACATTGATTTATCTGCAGCTTTAATCTTCGTTTCATCTCGTATTGATTTGCGAAAGCGCGCCAACGGTATAGGCCTACTACGCGCGCAGTTTCGTATGTCAAGAGGTTTTCATTTTGCAATATCAGGCGAAAATTAAGCGAATTAAAAGGGAATGTATGCGAGAGCGATTTTGCGCGTGTACACGCTCCGGAAACAAAAGAGAAAACAGCGGGGGATCGCGTTATTGCGAAATCGCTTGACACCAGGCACGACAGTTTACAGGGATGAATGCATGTCGAGGCTCGCGATGAAAGAGAGAAAGGGAGAGAGAGAAACAGGCGACAGAACTAATACGCCGCGATATAACGTATGTGCCACAAGAGATAAAATGCGAATCAATTCGATGCTTCCCTCTGCGTTCTTAAAAAATTTGGTTCTGTTCTACTCCAGTTGTATGAGCAGTTGTCATGTATGTCTATACACCGCGTCGAATGTATTTTATGTCTTTCGGTGCATCGTCGCGTTTCCTGGCTGAAGTTTCAATGAGTACGTCGCTTTGGCTGGATTGATGGAATACTCGTTCGTTCCTGTAATTTACGCCCTGTAATTAAAAAAAAAACAATCGCCAACAATGAGATGCTGCTTATATTAATCCCTTGAGACACTGCAGCAGGCTTCTTATGCGCGGAGTTGTAATTCTGGCATACATCTGGCCTACGTATCCCCGTTTATAAAGCGGGAGAGGATAAAATAGAAGCCGAGGATTGGAAAAGCATCAAGCTTGTGTATAGGCTCCCGCGCACGCGAGCTTCCGGAAAGTTTCCGCCCATAACAATTTCGCGAGCAGGCAGTATATCGATAACGTCCAGAATTACGTAGCAACGAGACTGCGTTATCCGGCAGCGCAGTGTCTGCCGCGACTGTTTCGCTGTGCCTATATTTCCCGAAGAATGGTAAATCGTTCTCTAACCGCGAGAACTCGCTCGCTGGTTTGCTCAAGTCGCATATTTTTCTGGAACTACGCAGCTTTTTAACTGAAACGCGCATTGAAGCTAGACCGCGGATGCGTTGAACCTGTCTGTATTATGATTTCTGTAGTAAATTCCTGTTCTCATCTCTCGCGGGTTTAATTCTGCGTCGTTCGTTTGGATTTCATTTCCAAAGGTTATGGATTTCGATCGATAGGTTTGTCTTCGCTCTGTTATATTTAGGGGACTGTCGCTAGTGCTTCTGTGTGTATTTTATCGCACTTTGCGACGTTCAATTTTTAATCAACTTTTGGCCAATTTCTTTCGTCGCGGTTTTCCAAACTTCTTCGGTTAGTATGCACAAGAGAACGCGTAGCTCGTAAAATGTTTAAGCTTGCTTCGTTGCGCCTTGTTTTAAGGACACCTAGATAATAATATTGTCCGGGGAGTGCAAAGTTTCCTCCGCGTCTAGCGTACGCGGCTCTTTTTTCGCTGAAACTTTCGTCAGACTATAAAATCGTTACACAGTGAAAGATCTTCATTTTGCTATAAAGTGCCCGACAGCTGACGGGGAAAAAGGGAGCATTTTATACTGCCATTATGCAGTCCCTAATTCAAAACACTCTCGACCCCTTATAAAATGCAAATATGCAAGCCAGGGGATAAGGCTTGTGCACTGTAACCTCGCGTAAAACGACCTCTTCATAAAATTCTTTTTTCCTTCATAACAAAAGCCAGCGACAGCCGTGAGAAAATACTGCAGGTATTGAGATACAGTTAATTTTTCATCGGATTCCCATCGTTTATATATTTAATATGCTATGTGTGTAAAATGAATTTCCAATGATATTCGAAGTTAAATTCATCTTCATGCATAACAGCATGAATATATAATATTGCATAGCATATCGCATACCAGTGTATTTTCCGACTCTAGAAAGGCTTCCTATTCTCGGCTCAGCAGCTTCTAATAATACCTTCAAACTAATATAGCTCTCGCGCGACGTAAATTCCCGGCGCCACGCGTCACGTTCGGGCAAGCGCTATTGAAAATTAACCACATCTCGTCGAGGCCAAACGGTTAACTCCTCAACCCTCTGACTCTTCAGCAATTCACATGTAAATTGCGCGACTGGAAAAGAGCTGCTGCTTTAACTACATTTCTATTGATACTCATCCATGCATAGATATAGAAGCGCGTGCGCATTTAACTGTACACATCCTTCGTTACGCCAGATATTCTGCACCCCTGAAAATCTTCGCTTGTTTTCTCTCACTTTCACGAGACTCGTAAATTCATTTCTCGAGTAGCCCAAGTGAAAGAGTCTCGAGTGTAATCATCATGTTAAGCGAGAATAATGCCATCTACTAGATTTGTAGGTGAAGCTTCCATATTCACCCAAATGGCTGTTTGAAATTTTGAATTGCTCTAAATAGAATGTGCGATTTTTACAATGTCGAAAGAAAAGGTTTTTTTTTATTAATTTTATATTGATTTGCTAAATTATACATATATATATACAATACATCGAAGGTGAAAACTTTGGAATAAACTTTGTCTTAGGGTTTAGTAAGGGCATAGCTGTTATTTTTAAATTCATTTTACAACCAAGACGTTCTGCGATCAAAAATTATTTGCAATAGTTATACCTTTGCTCCAAAATTAAATACATTGTTTTTTACATTGTTTTTTACAAGAAATATTCAGTTTACAAAGCATTGAAATCGAAATCCCTGCATTCATACGAAAACTACAGGTGTACAAAGTATCCTCCTTGAATTTGAGACCAAAAGAACCATTCGTTCACTTGGAATCCTTCGGACAGTGAATAAATTCACAAAACATTGCACCGAGTGACACAATGGGCCATCAGGGATAATTAAGGTTTTAGCACGGTAAAGTTAAAGGTATCAGTAAATAAAATTCCAAATAATTACTTTAATTTTATCATTTTTATTAATAATTCTTTTTTTCGGGATTTAAAGGTGTTGTGTGCCCTTAAGTACGCGGTGTGGACGGTGAACAAGCAGCCAGAACCGCTTTTATCAACGCGGCGTGATCATAAACCCCCGGTTTCATCTGGCTACTGTCGCAGAAACCGAAACGGAGCAAAGCGTAAATTTATATGAGCGCGTTGAAATGTTTTCATTCCTGCTTTTAATAATCAAGCACACCGAGGTTTTTACTTTGTGTACCGTGATTTCGATTCAGATTTAAATGACCTAATGATTCGGTATTTATTTTTTTTTATAAAAATTTTGATTGAATCTTTAAAAATAAATGACTGATTAAATGAAAAAAATTCAAGATATTACATCACAAAAAAAAATAATGTGCTGTTAAACATTTTGTTAATCGCTTCTTGAGTAAAAGTCAATGCGTTTTATTAAAAAAAATTTGCTTTTCTCTTAGAGCAAAAATAATAGTAAAATTTTCTATTTCGCTAAATAGCAATGTATTTTGAGGTGTGTGTACTTGGAAACAAGTGTTAAGTTAAGTGCAAGTGCAACGTTCAGGCTCACAAGTAAATAGCATCACAGCTCGATATTTTTATTTATCTTAAATAATTACCGTTTAACTTATCAATATATTACTATTTAATGGATTAATAATTAATATTTGAAAAATACATTTGTTTCAAAGAAGCTACGTGCCAATGTATTGTAAATTGAGTGATAAAATTGTGAAACCTAAAAAAATCAGTAAAAATGAGAGACTGCATCCTTTGGGTGATGAATTTTGCTAAACTGTAGGAACAGAGTTATTGGCTAAAATAGACAGATTATGTTTCTTGATTTTATCCGATTTAGGCCCTATTTTTCAATATACGAACCTGTATACATATTTAAACTATAGACATCTGTGTTGATTGTAAAACATGGGTATACGCTATATGCATGTTTAAGTCTATATCTTAAAAATATAGGGCCTATGGCACAAAATGATAAAACATGGTCTCCGTTTTTTGGTCCAATAACACGTTTTCTAAAGTTTCAGTAAAATTCATAACCCATTAAACCCGAATAGTGGACTCACCTACGAACACTGTTGATCACATGTTATATATGTCATAATTTAATACATCAGATAAAGGTCAAACTAACAGACTCTGTGGTTACCTCATCAGAGCATTAAACTTCTACACTAGCAATTTGTAAAAAACATTATTATAGTAAACGCCCAATTCGTGTACACAATAACCAATTTAACATCCAAACAACTCTTCCAATAACATCGAGAAACCAGATTTGAAAATGCTTACTGAAAAATTTGTATGAAATTTTTAATCGATAGATATTTTTTATACAACCATATTTTTTTAGTAATGCATGCAGCTCGTCGGTTTACATATTTTTAGAAAAATTGTATAATTTTAATTGCAATATAATCTTATGAAATAACTTACGATCGACATTCTTATTAAAATATTAGTCTTTCTGGGTTTGTATGTTATTTGCCTGTATAGCTTTACTGCCTATCTGTTTTTGTATTTCTGTTTCTGTATCAAATTTGCTTGTATTTTCTATCCAGGAAAAGGCTCTTTATTTTTCTCGCTACGCTTTTGTTGATTTAAAACCTCTATTTTTGTCTTCCTCTCGTTTGTACCATCGCTTTTTCGCTCTTGTTTCACTACTTCCCCCCCCCCCCCTCTCTCTCTCTCTCGATATTTTTTCTTTATCATCATTCTTCGATGTCCCTCTTGCCTCACCCTTTCTTTTTTTCCTGCTCTTTTACACGCTACTTCTTTTCACCTACTCCTCTCCCTTTTGCGGACCAACTGCGACGATGTAGTCATCGTTACATTGTTACTTTATTGCTCGTAAATCCTGAACTCCCTGGCTGACAACGGACCACAAATACGAGTGTGCTCCGTTCCACCACCGAATTTTTGTATTGTAGATTGAGCCCGCGAACGACCAAGCGCTGGCTATTTTATGCCTGAAAGCAACTATACGCAACCTATACGCGTTAAACTGTTACTGGGCCGCTTGATCTCACTGACAATAGTGTGGTGAAAAGAACTGAGGAAAAAATTTGATCATGTGAATTTTTATGACTCTTTTCTTTTATTCTTATTTTCATATGTTTACATTGCATTACGAATATTCTGCTTTTTATGCATATTTTCAAAAAATCTTCTCAGTATAAATATTCATATAACTATTTTTTGACCAAATTTATAAGGGCTTAACTTGAGTATTACAGATTCAATATTATACTATGATAACCAAGAAATGATTCACTAGGTACAAGTATGTGCCGGACATTAAGCTTTTCAATATCCCGTATGGTCTAGTGGCTAGGATACCTGGCTTTCACCCAGGAGGCTCGGGTTCGATTCCCGGTACGGGAATTTTTTTTCTTTTCTGATTCTTATACTATCATATGTAATCTATTATTATTTTGATTTATCAGCAAATAAATTTTATTTTTTGTACAATTCCTTCCCCTCTTTACTTTTATCATTCTTTGTTTTTTATTCCAGACTTACAGTATAAGCAATTTAGAATTTAATCATTAAATTATTTTATATGGCAAGAGAATCATGTCCAACTGCTCGTTTTTAGTTGAAATAAATAATAAATTTGATTAATGAAATTAATTGTAGAAATTCTAATTCTAATTAAACCAAATTGCACAAATATGTTTTTTAACAAATAATTCTTTTCCAAAAAACGATCATGAAATGAAAATGAGCATGAAACTGCGGTGTAGTTATATAGAGATTTGGATGTGGTAGGCTCATGAATTACAACGGGTGAGAGATCGCTCTGATATAAATTCTATACAAATTGGATTTGGACATTTTATTATTATTCATTGAAGGCATTTGTTAGCTTATCTAACGTCGCAGCAACGTTCCTATCCGTGTATATGAGATCCTCAATTCTCCCTTTTCGCTCTTTGGCTGCAGAGCTGCAGCAGCAGCTAACCGCTGTATCGCAGAAATTTCCTTTTCTCTCTATCTACCTTCATTCACGTTGGCTTTGTTTTCGCGTTTTTTTTTTATTTCATCGATTTATCTTGCGCATGTCATTATCGTACCCCTAAAACTCACGATACCGCTGAAAAACTATTGCAGTGTTATTTAAGGCATACATAATGCGCAGTCAAGGGCTTACTTTTTCAGCCGGAAATCGATAGAGTATAACTATGTTAAAAGGAAGATTATTCCTTTTAAAATATCAGGGTTCACGGGTGCAGGAGATAAATATCGAACTAAAGTTAAGCATTTTTTATATTAGGTTATTACTTAGAAAAATATAAATAAGTTTTTATCATAATTAATGAAAAATATTCCTTTTTTACTACAATTTCAAAAATCAATACAAGTACATCTTCTTTATGTACTTTTTTGTGACTCAATTTAGAATAGGTAGATACATCTTCGTATTCGCTTAATGACTTTAAATCTCGCAGCACACGAACAAACTACTGAGCTTTTTCTTACTTTATAGTAGAAGTAGACGAGCGTCTATCCATTACAAAGTGTGAAATAAGGAAGCTACGATCGCAGCATTATAACGACCAGCAATACCTCACGTGCGCTGTAATAACCGCAGTACCTATATTAAAAGTACGTGACGTGACCAGACCTAGGAAGGATAAGGATTTTACGACGGAAGATTATCGGCTTATTGCTTTACGGGTCTCTGGCTTCCACATCGTTCGCTTGTCTCACATGCCGTGTCTGAAACGCTTAATGATTTAGGCGTTTCATGACATTACTAAATGAACGGCAATCATCCGTCTGACATCGATCCTAACCCTTTAGAAACGACGAGAGAAGATGAACAAAATGAATTTTTAGAAGATTAAAAACTAATGGATGTTTTTTTAAATTATATTCTTTAAAAAACGTTTTTTATGCTCAGATACATATAATATAAATATTGATAGAGAACCGAGTGGTCGATAATCATGATGGGAAACGCTGCACAAAGCAACAGTTTTGTAAGTTTCACAAACATTTATATTTTAACCTCTTGCCTTTCTTAAACTAGTTTGGAAATTCCAAAATTTTTTTTAGAGAATTTGGACTTGGCTCACAAAAAGTTCTAATACATCCACGAGAATGGTTCTATGGAGTAAGTTTTAAGGAGCTGCAGTCCGGATATCGCTAGATGGGCAGTAACTATATTTTAACTATCTATACTAGGAAAGTTTGTCATTGTTTTCCATAATATATCTCTGTTCAGCTGACCATATTGCGTCTAAAATAAAATCTCCGGTTATCTCGCTAATGAGCCCAGTAAGGAATTTGGGCAGAAACGAACTTTTATTATATTCATTATTTTAATTAACATTGATATTGTAACCTCTTTCTCTTTATTATATTTGTTGTTCATAGTGACTGATGATTTGACTTGATAATTAAAAAATAAATTTGATTCAATTTTTTTTCCATAAATTCGTATTATTTGTGATCGTGATTTTGCTGTTAAGTACATTTTTGTTAAGATTTTAGTTTACGAGTAAAAGCTTAAGGGCTCCGCAATACTCTCTGTAATGGATTCACCAACGATCTAACTCCAGTACTGACCTCGTTACTCTTTGGCAACTTTATGATCCTTTAACTAGGGCGTTAATTAATTTAGTTACAAAAGTTTCTTTTCTCCGAGTGTTTCAGCTACTTATAATTCAAGATGTTGTAAAGCAAAAGTAAAGAGCGTTCTGACGCTATATAATATTAACAAAAAGTTTCAGTTTTATTTACTTTTTTTATAGATATAATATTTACGTTTTTTTATCTAATCATTTACTGAATCCTTAACAAATTTTATGCATTCTTATGTCAGCGATATAACCCCCTTGAAAAAGTGAAAAAAAATATGAAAAGATATGTGCGGCCGAATGAAAATAAAATTTATCTGTATGAACTCCTAGGTTCGCCTTAGCCTATCCTGCTTAAGAAACTAAGCTTTGGTACCGCAGACGCAGGAGCAGGAACGAATACTTCAGAAGAGCAGGAGTATTCAGCTTCTGCTCTTCTCGGGTCTCTCGCACTCGGCTGCCGTGTTTGCCCGAAGCATCGCGAGATTGTACGAAAGAGCGCGCATTAATCAAGGAGCCGGTCTCGAGATTAACGACCTACTGCAGAGTTTCGGCTAAGAGGAAGTGGAGGAGAAAAAGGTGGAGGCAAGGTGAAAACAGAAAAGAAGGGAGAGCACGCAGTATAGTGTTCTCTGCTTCATTGCAAGAAGCTTGGGAAGAGAAGACTCGACCAATTAAGGCTCTACTAGCTGAGATCGGCTGTCGTCTTGCGATATTTTCGACTCGTGCGATTCTCGATACTGCCACGCTTTTAAATAGAATACCAAGGATGACTTTCGATAGTGGAGCTCTTCCTTTGTACCTCTCGTGAATTTGTTACAGCTGAATTGCTTCGCAAAATGTTATCAAAAAGTTTATTTTTTATTATGTTTGAGATTAGTTAAACATTAATATTGCTTCTCTCTTGAGACGTCCATCTTTTGTTTTTCATTGCTTACACTTCAATTTTAATTGATAAAACCAACAAACAACGTTTTGTCAGAATGCGCGTATTATCAATTTAAGATAAGAAAATATACTATTAAGCGAAGAAGCTCTATTTTAGTAGACTCTGAAGTATGAAAATATAAAACAAAAATTTCAAGAACAATATAAGAGAAGACCTTTGTTAAAAGACATAAAATAAAAATTTCAAGAACAATGTCTTTTAACAAAGGTTTTCTCCAATATCACTAGGCTTTTGCTAATAGATTTAAAAACCAAATTGTTTGTACAAGTTTTTTTTCTCTTTTATTTAAATATAAATCGGGATAAGCCTTAAAGAAATCGAATGGTCAACGAAGTAATTAATATTCATCAACAGTCATAAATGAATTAGTTTGTATTATTGGAAAATTGCTCCAAAGCGATAAAAGAGAAAATGCACGGGTGAAAATTGATTATCTATCCGTTGCAAGCCTTGGTGATTGTATTGTTTTGAAATGTAGTCTATACAATATAAACGTATAAGTAGAGGTAATTCGATTGATTGTGCTACATTTGTGGATTATGGAGCACGGTTTTCTGATAGTCTTTTTTGGGACTTCTCTAATGATGTAGTTAAACGATAGTAAATATTTTCTTATTCCTTTTGCTTAACAGCCAGAACGAATGTTGCGAATGAAGCTTTATGGATAATACAACCTGAGTTACTTTGCACAATTTAAGGTTCGTAATCCGACGTGAACGTTCATCGTTTGCGTTCTTTGTCTTTGGTCTTACTTTCGTATCTCTGGTACGTGTGCAGACAGGCATACGTTAACGAAAGACTCGTAAAGTACTTTCTCGTTTGTATGCAAATCGATATACAGGCTCTATACAATGCTCAAAAAGTGTCGTTAATGAAGAATTTTATTATTAATATATATAATAAAGTCGCAGTACGTGGACCGCATGTGTTTCTAGATCATAACATAAGACTGAATATTTATTGTACCGGTTCGCTTATGTGGAAGTTCAATGTGTTAATCGCTGTGCATTGCACAAGAATAAAAACTCACAGAGAAACATCGATGTCAAGTTTTAATAAGCTGTCATTACATCAATATTCATGTTTTTATATAGAACATTTGGTTGCTAATATTATATCCATATAAAGCTGTTGTATTGGTTAATTTTGTTAAACAAAATAATTAGTTATTTATGTACAGTTTCTAAGATATCCATCACAATATTTGCTCAAATATTTGCCATAAAGAATTGTCTATAAAATCACTTTAAATACTATATTAATATAAAAAACAAGAAAAAATAAAATCAAATAAAAAAATTTTGCATGTTTGAACTATTATATAATAAAGTATTTTTAAGTCCGAAAAAAAAAAATCGATCCTGCCAGGATTCGAACCTGGAATCTTCTGATCCGTAGTCAGACGCGTTATCCGTTGCGCCACAGGACCTGTGGGTTCCAAATGTAGAGCACTGTTTTTAGCGCGAAAATAGACTACTAGAGAAAATGGAATCATGCAAATAGTTATTAATGAAGAATCCAATGTATTGTATTTGCAAAAAATTAAAAAATTAACGATTTTTCTATAATTTCAACAAAAAATCTGCGTGCTCTACCTTATGTGCATGCTCTTATGTGCGTCGTTTTTCATTTCCTCACAGAAACCCGAATAAAAAATCCTACGATTTCCCTTATTTTACCTTATGTTACATCAGGGCTTAAATAGGTTCGATAGCTCACGGCTTGCGGGGAAGAGAGAGAGACTCCCCTCTCTCCCCGCGCGCGCCCGCCGCACTGCGCAGCCCCGCTCACAGCCAACAAGCTGGCGGTTTTGTTTACGTTTTCGTTCAGTACACAGAACTGGCGTCGTCAATAACGATTCCACTTCTTTAAAATTGACGGAATAATCTTAATCTGGGATGGAAATATTAATGCCAATGCACTCGTGCTGTCGAACAAAGTCATGAACCTTAGGACACTTTTTATTGACTCTTTAAATTCATTTACCTCTTTATTTTCTAAATTATTAAGTAAGAGTAATCAAGAGTAGTACATTTTTTTTAATAACAACCATCAATATTTCACAAAAAATTAAGTTGATAAATTTATTCTACAATGTGCCACTTATTAAATGTGTTACGACAATATAATTTGGTGAACGATAAATTGAATATAAAATAACACCAAAGCAAAAACTGCATTTTTTAAAGCTGTAGATAAGGCCCATTATTATAGTATAAATATTAACAATCATGATTCTTGCTATGTCTACTATTTGCAAATACCACTCTAAAAATCTCTTGACGGTAATGAGACGAATGAATAGACCGGCATACTTTCATTCTGACTTGTTCTGTTGGTTTCCCACTTCTAGTCTTTACTCTCCTGTGAAAATCGGTGAATGTTTCAAGCTTCATTAAAGGCGCAATATCGAAGAATTCTCGCCGTCTTGAACTCCAACAACTTTGCTTGTGGATACCTGGACGTCTAGGGAACTTTCATACGAACTTCCCCTGTCAGAGAAAAGTCGGCTGAATTAGAGTTTCCTTAGAAATAAGATTTTTCATTCGACTAAAAATATTTTAGTTAGTGATTATTAATTGGGTTTTTATGAATTCATTTTTTGACAATATTATCTTTATCATACATATTTGCACAAAATAATAATTTTATTTATGGATTGTGTTCTAATTTTTATTTTGTAATTATTAGTTCAAAGCATGCCCTGGTAGAAAAACTAAAAAAGTGAAAAAATTAGAAAATCACGATTATTTTTGTATGCCATGCTTGACTAACTCTAATTGACTATCAATTGTGTAAACTGTTTTAAAATTAAGGTACCAAATACTACAATATCATTCTCCTTTCAGAACAATGTAAAAGCTTTGTGGTATAGCTCAATAATCGGAGTTGATGACAACGATTAACTAGATTATATGCAAAAAAATATTCCCTACTTTTGTATTTATGAATAATATATTCTAGATAAATGTGAACGTGAAATAGATTTTACCAAAACAAGATGCTTCAGCATTATGCTCGTCCATATGACAAGAAAATCAGTAACAGCACTAATGCAATAGTACAAGTAATCGAATTAAGCGAATTTTACCCTGTATTTGGAAAAAAGCTCATCAAGTATGGCCTGCTCTGTATTGACTAAGAATGGGCATGGTATCGGCTTCCAAGCTTCCTCGGATCGTAAATGTGCGTTTTGCGCACCCTGACCGGGTATGACGGCATGGCACTGCGTGTCGATGATAGTTAAGGTTCGTGATTGCTGAAGCTAAATATTCATGCTGGATGCGTAAAGCCGAAACCATCTGTTCCATATTCAACAATTAAGTGTGATGTACGAGTTTTGAGCGTGGTATTGTGTCGATGCATACGTATGTGTGTGCATGACGGTGTATCATAATATAAGGGCCAAATAGGCGTAATTTAATACGGGTCCGATGGTAATTTTTAGACACAATTGACCAATGTGCAATATAAACACTATATATATATATATATATATATATATATATATATATATATATATAT
>QLSS01000031.1:990522-1012670 GCA_024372645.1 Trichomalopsis sarcophagae | reverse complement strand
TATATATATATATATATATATATATATATATATATATATATATATATTTTGATTATTGCATGTAAAGAAATTTTTTTGTAATTAGCACTGATTACACTTAAAATGTCTTCTGGATTTTCAAAAATGCATTTGACATTCGATTGGGAGGTGGAGATCAGAAGTGTATTTAACTCAGGGTAATTAGGTCGTCGTTTACATCGATTGAGAGATAGTCAATTTTAATTTTATCGTCCAAGAGAAAAAATGTATTTACTTTAAAAAAAGTGTTATAATTTTTGTAATCTATTTATTTAGATAGTTTAAAAATAGAAAAAGAAAAAAATTCCCGTACCGGGAATCGAACCTTTTTTTTTTTTTTTTTAAAAAGATGTTTATTTGCAAAGAAATACATATTATGGTACATTTGGAGGCGCAAAATAACAAAACTAAAAAAAACCTGTCGGGAAAAGGAAATATCAAGAATACATGGCGATCACGCACTCGCATTCAAACAGTATGTCATATATTATTATCGCAATCGGTTTATGATGAGGGTCGTAGACGTTGACTGATTTGTCGCAAAGATCTAAAATTATTATGGTATTTGGTGGCGGGAAAAGTAACAAAGAAAAAAACCCGGTAACAATATGGTGAGAAAAGAGGTGAATGGAGAATACTGAGCCAGTGGAGGCGCAGAGTTAATTAAATTATAAGTCGCATACATATATATATAAGTATTTACAGAGTAGAAAATAATAACAAAAGTTGCTGGCTTTTTTACAATGGATGACTTTATTTCCTTCTATTTCTCTTACGGATTTCGTCTTTAGTTTTTTCGTCTTCGGCTATCCACCAGTATTTAGTTTTATATTTATAGGTGTCACAGAAATCTCTGGTTGGGATTGCTTGAGAATATTTAAGTAACGGTGGACTATCAGGCAAACTGTAGTAAATTATTTTGTTGGATTGGTGGCGGGAAGCATGGTAAATGATTGGGACATTATTGATATTTTGGATAAGGCCATGGTTGTCAAAAAAGGTGAATAAATGGGGAGTGACATATTCTGAGAATCTGTTTGTAATAAATGAGTTTTCCGTTGTATTCGAGTAGGATTGAAGATAGGAGTTGTTTACCTTGTTTAGATTTGCGTAATAGTCGCGCGTTAATTTAATGATATGATTATCGATACGTGGTATATTTGCGAGATCGTAGATATTTTTGTTACTTATAAAAAATTTGTTTTCGCTTTCGCGATATACATGGAGGGCAGCGCGTAGGCAGTACCTCTCAAATTTACGGATTTTTTCCATGAGGGAAGCGCTAATGTTCCACCATATAGGGGCTGCGTACGTAATAATGGGGCGAATCAAAAGGAGGTAGCAGATTACTTTACAGCGTGCATTGAGGGTTTTGCTGAAAAAAAGTCGGGAATATTTCTTGAAAGCTTTTTTGGCCTTGTTTAGTTGGGTTATGACGTGGGTGTTCAGTCGCATTAGTTCGTCGAGAATAACGCCTAGATATCTAACTGTATTTTTGTGTGCGATTTTATATTCTTGGTTATTGATAGAAATGTTAATGTGAAAATTCTGTATATCTATTCTCTTGTTGTTGCCTATGGTGTTTAGAGGCTTTCTGAATAGGATAGTCTCGCATTTAGAGGGATTTATTTTCAGGTTCCAGTTTAGGTATGTTATGCTGATTTTGTTGACTAGTTTTTCAAGTTTGTCTTGAACAACAGATGGATGTTTGTCAGCTACTGTAATTATGAGGTCATCCGCAAAGGCGGTTGCGTATGTACTATTATTACGGTTGAGATTGAATAGTGTCGGTATTTTATTGGTGAATATGTTAAATAGAAGGGGGGAGTTGACCGTTCCCTGCATTAGGCCCTCGGTTATGTTGAATATGCGAGATGAGAGTAGCTCGCCATTCCATGTTGTGAATGTTCGTTCGCGGGTGGTTTGCCAGATGATGTGTACGATATCGTTGGGGTATCCCAGTTGGTTCAATAGGAAAATGAGACCGTTAATCCAGACTGAGTCGAACGCCTGTTGGAGATCAACCAGGCAGGCGCCGACAACTTCATTGTTATTTAAGTGGGAATAAATTTCGTCTATAACTTTGTGGATTGCGTGAGTTGTAGAGTGTTTGTGTTTGAACCCGAATTGACTACTGGGAATTATACTGTTATTGTTCGTGTGGTTGAGAAGCGAGTGATTAATGATCATTTCAAAAACTTTACTTATTGCAGGTGTGAGGCTGATAGGTCGGTAGCTGGACGAGTCATCAGGGGGCTTGCCCTTTTTTAGAATAGGGAGGATTTTTGCTCTTTTCCATTGTGTAGGGTAATATCTTAGGTTGATGCAGTTATTAAAGAGTATTGTGTAGAAACTGATAAATTTGATCGGTAGATGTTTAAGTACTATTGGCGGGATGTTGTCAAGGCCCGAAGAAGATTTATTGGGTAGGTTGACGAATAAGTATTCGGTTTCAAGTGTATTGAAGAAGGAAAGAGAATTTGGAATGTGTTGAGGGTTGCTCGATGGGTTAGTGTCAGAGAAAGAGTTTATTGGGATAGAGTTACTGGCAAAGGAGTCAGTTAGTTGCTTAGCTTTGCGATCCACTATTTTTTTGAGAGTTGTATTTTCATTGTATAGTTTGGGAGAGTTAACTTTTTCATAGTGAGCACCTATTACGTCGAGTATATCGTCAGGTTTCTCAATGATGTATTTGTCGTTAACTAGCGGGATATCTGTGGTGTTTATGCCACTGAGCGTGACTAGCTCATTCGTTTTATCCACCGTTAGAGAATCAATTTTAAGCGGTTCCTTGGGGCGAAAAAATCTATTTATTTTTGGGAAGAAGCTGTTTGGATCTCTGTGGTCAATGTTTTGGATTTGAGAATTCCAGTAACTCGTGTAGGAAGTGCTATAGTTATTCTTAAGAAGAGTGTTGATTTTGTTAACTAGGTGTTTGAGGAAAGGCAAATTAAACTGGGAGGTAGATTGGCTATTACGATAACGCTGATTAATAGTTGTAATTAAAAAGGATTTATACTTATGAAGTTTTTTGATTTTGCTATTTACATAGTTAAGAATATTGTCAGTAGGTTTGTATCTCGGGACCGTTGATCGAATTTCATCGAGTATGATTTTTTCGAGGCTATTTAGGTAGTCGCTTATTTCGGTGATTGATAAGTTTTTATTTTCAGGTATATCTAGTGACGAATTTTTAGATAAATTTGACTTGAATTTTTTCCATTTCGTTTTTTTATAAATGTATCTGTAGGCTAGGCTAGGATCGATTGGTGTTATGAATGATAGATTTGACAGGTTGAGGGTGAGCGATAGGGCTCGGTGGTCGCTGTTGTAGTCGAGAGTTGAAATTTTGCCGTTGGTGAGGTCGCTGATATATAGTCTACAGTCTATAATGCATAAATCTAGATATGAGTTAGAGCTAGGGTATGTGGCTGAGTCTGGGGCTAGAATAGTTGCCCGGTATAAGATGCTTTGATTGTCTAGCCAGTTCATTAGGAGCCTACCTTTGCTAGAGAGGGCTGAGTCGCCCCACTCTGGGTGGCGGGCATTGAAGTCGCCCGCTATTATGAAATAGTTATCTGGGTTTGTTAAGTTTAGTTTATTGCAAAGGTAGTCAAGTTCGTGTATAAATTTTTTCTTAGCTTGATTGTTGGCATAAGCAGCTATAAGAAAGAGAGTTTTGGAGTCAAGATCGATTGATATGATAGTGTATTCGAGGATAGAGTTAGATTTCGAGGAGGGCGAATAGATTATATTGTAAGGAATGGAATTTTTGATAAGTATAGCTGTGCCACCTCCTTTTGAATTCGCTGCTCTGTCTGAGCGTATAATATCAAATTCCGAGAATTGGATTTTGTGTCTAGTGTTAAGCTTAGTTTCGCTTATCAGTACAATATCAAAATTATTATCTTGAGTGAAATTAAAGAGATCAAACCGCTTGCTTAGTGAAACTATTGAATTTACGTTAATAGTACTGATTTTTAATGAAGAAATTGCTAATTTATCAATATCACGGTCACTGGTGTGGTTATAGGGCGTATTATCCATAATTGATGTCGAGCATTTCGTGGAGTGTATTTATTCTATCTGAGTTTTCTTTAATATTTTCATATATTGAATGAAATCTACAGTCGATTGAGTGGATTATTTGTTTTTTGAATTCATTTAAAAGTGAGATAAGAGAGTCAGTTGTTTGATAATTGGTATGATTAGTAAGATCATTGTTTACTACTGCATTAGCATAAGAGCGAGGAGGGTTCTGTCGAGTGGGGGGCCCTATGATACCAGTAGCCGTTTTGGATACCTTAGCAATTTTTTCATCTATATGTTTAATGTTTCGGTGTTTAATATCATTTTTGATCGCGCTAGAGAATTTAATGAAAGGGCACCCACGGTAAGAGGCGGGGTGACCGTATTCTTCGCAGTTTACACAGTATAAGGCGCTCTTGTCGACGGATTCTTTGGCGATTCCGCATTCACCAGGCTTGTGGTCATTTTTACATTTGACACATCTATATTTAAGACCGCAGTTGGAACTAGTATGTCCTAGTCTTTGGCATTTCCTACATTGGTAAATTTCTTTTTTCCTAAGCGGCTCCCATTTGATTCTTTGGTAAGCTAAGCTTTTAATTGCGGTTAAATCATTCGCTGTGCTATCGCTGCTTAATTGAACTAGAAAATGACTGATATCCGGCTTATTTTTATTAAATATAATTTTGCTTACTTTACTAACGTTTATACTAGGGATTTTAAGATTATTGATTTCGGCTTCAATCTCTTCGCACGAGAATTCGCCTTTGATGCCTTTTAGAACGAAATTTTTCTTTTTAAGCGATTTAGGAGTATAAGTATAAAATTCGACGTTCTTCGCCTTTAGGAGCGTTTTCGCTTTTTCAAACGTATCAAGATCCGCCGTGTAAATAGAGACACTTTCATGGTCTAGTTGTTTAATTGTAAAACCTGTACTTACTATATCAGTTTTTAAGAGCGCGATGGTTTGTTTGAGAGACGGCATAAGCGCTTGTATTGGCGGCGGGCTGCGCGTGCCACGCGCGGCGCGTGAGTTGTTGACATGGGTAGAGGCGGCCGCTCGGCCGGTCTGGGGGAGCGGTGCGCCGTTTGATGTCTTTCTAGGAACCTGCTTGGCTGTTGGTGTCTTCGGCGTTCTTACTGTGTCGGTTGTTGATGACGCTGTAGGGGCTGCTGTGTAGTTGTTGGTGTCGTTAGAAGGCTGTTGTTGCGAGTTACCGAGATGATATGCAAATGGTCCTGTTCTGGGATGCATATTCGCTTGGAGATCGAAGAGAGCTTCGAATCGGTTAGAAGTAGTAGGGAGGGCGCAAGCTTGGTCCTCTGTAGATGATTGTTGTCGTGCTGATCGTTTGGGGAGTAGCCAATCGGACGTGGTTAGTTGCTGAGATGCAGGATTTTCGTTGTCGTTGTCAGTGTTGAGTGAAGCTTGAGATCGAGGCCTCTTCAGGTTTAAATTAGGCGTTATTGGGGATTGGGTTTTGTTCATCTCCCTGAGGGCCCCTTTATACATCCTTTCCAGTGCGGTTGAATTAGGAACTCTGTTTAATGCTTGAGACACGCGTAGTGAGCTCGTGAAGTTTACGCTGTTGGGCTTGGTCCGGATCCCGGCGTCAGTCTTATTTGGGAGAGTCCCGTTGGCATTGCTCTGCTGTTTTTCCGATTTGCTGCTTTGCAGCAAATCAGTTTCCATGCGGTCGTTTTCGGCCATCGTGTTGTCGGCTGTAGTGCGCTGCGTGTCGATGCCTGTTAGAGCGCGGAGAGCGCGGGCACCGCGCTCTTGTGATATTGGCCACTGATTAATTGGGGAGATTTGCACTTTATCACGATTAATTATACTAAGACACGCAATTAGATGTGTAGCACTACACTACACTTTAGCGGGATATGTATTTGTCAGAATTTATGACGATATCTGCAAGAAGCGGCGAATGGTGCGGAGCGTGCGCAGACGCGTGCTCACTCGCCGGGCGCTTGGCTAAGACTACCGGGAATCGAACCCGAGCCTCCTGGGTGAAAGCCAGGTATCCTAGCCACTAGACCATACGGGAGAGATATAAGATTGAGTTTTAGATACAGATTATAGCTTTGGTGCATGATTTGTTAAATGTCTAAACAGCCCTTACAAAAATCTATATGTAGCATCTGAATCTACTCAGGTACGCAACAGCAAGCTTTGTCCATACTTATGTCGCTTATCGATTACGGACCGTATGTTATACTTTTTTATTTAAAGTACACAATTACATTTTGTGTACATAATGAAAATACACTAGCAAATGCTAACAGAATAGATTTTTTTCAAATGCTCATTGTAATAACATTTACAGAATTTCTATTTGTATTTGTCTCCGCAGTATTTTTCTTATCAAGTTGTGATCTATATCAGTATACATTGAAATTGTCTGCTTCTTTTTCCGATGTTTTTAATTTTTGTTATTAATATTGTGCTTCCTTCTTAGCAAACAAAAATCAAACTAAAAGATCATAAAAAATATTTTATACCAAGCCAATAACCCGAATTCAAAATCACGAAAGGAATCATGATATTAAATATTTCTAAATGCAGTTTATTATAAAACGGTTAATTTGTCAAATAGAACAAAAGATGCATCTCAGAGATTTTAATTCTGCATCAGATTTATTATGTAATATTTCTCTGGACATTGTTTGAGAAACTATTATCGATAATTCAATATTTTAGGAGCGATAAGACAGTAAAAGATAAGTTTCGCTTTGTTAGATTCAGTTAGTTGCATACTGAACACTGAACAACATGGCAGGTAAGTTCCTTTTTATATACTTAATTATAGAATTTTTTAATTTATTTACAAAAAAGAACATGTTCTACTCAAAGTAAATATCCTCATTTTAGAATAACTTTTCTCGATACACTTTATTCATAACATTTTTTTCTGTTTTAAAATAATTAAAGATTGTACAACAGCAAAATCAAGATTAATTCTACAGTACAAAATAATACAAAAATGCGGTAATGCAAATACAATTCTTATATGCAATTTTATGTAATATTTTCTTTATAAAATCTTAATCATAAATAAAAGTAAATCAAATTTATTGTATTGGTCATGTAGATTTATATATGTCTCGTCAAAAATATGATATAATATAATTTTATTTTTCAGACATTGAATCAGAAAGACTTCATGATTTAATAAAAAATATTGAAGATATTCCTGGAATTAAAAACTGCAGTAAATATAAAATGTATAGGCGACAATGGCTCACGACAATTAATTTTATATTGGTTGTAATGTTGATTGGCATGGCCCATGGACATAGTGCTATTCTACTTCAACAATTTCAGAATACTACAATGAACGCTACTAAGAATTTAAGATTTGAAGATGGCGAAATGTTTAAAAAACCAATTATAATAGTTAATTCAATAGATCTCCAATCATGGATAGCTTCTTCAATGGTACTTTTTATGTGCCCTGGCTGTTGGATTTTAGCAGTTTTCAGTAAAAAAATTGGTAGAAAGTTAATTTTGCTTTTTGCTGTGTCTCTTTTTCTTATTTCCTGGTTAATCATAACTTTGGCTCACAATGCGTATCACGTTATAATTGGTAGAAGTTTAAGTGGATTATGTATGGGAATTTTGGCGGGGTTAACTTCAGTGTATCAAGGAGAAATTTCGATTACAAAACTTCGATCCACTCTAAATGCTGTTCTGGCAGTTTCTTTTAGTATTGGTATTGAATTGTGTCATGCTGTAGGCACGTGGTTCCATTGGAGAACAACTGCATTTTTTTGTTGCTGTATAACGATTCTTACTTTATTCATGAATTGCCGCATGCCCGAAAGCCCGATTTGGTTACTTAATAAAAATAAATTTCCTGAAGCCATACATTCTTGGGTATTTTTAAGAGGAATTCGTGATCTCGATGAATTGAAATCAATGCATGTTACAAAATCAAATAAAATGCTTGAGAATGCTTATTCTGAGAAAAAAGAAAAAAAATATTATTCAACAGGTTTTCTTAAACCTTTAGGTATACTGCTTGGGTTGTTTACAGTTACACAAATGAGTGGTATGGGTGCAGTTACATTTTATTGCATACAAATGGTAACTGACATTTCTGGACCTGATCACGCATACATACCTACTCTTATTTTAGATACTTTTCGGTTAATCGCAGCTATTCTTTTGACTATCATCAGTAGCCTAAGCAGTACAAGAACGTTAACACTTTGTTCATCATTTAGTTGCTCCATTTTTCTTATATGTTTATCGATGTGTATTTTATTTAAATTATGGAACCCATGGCTAGCGTTAACTTTTCTGTTTGCTTTCGAAGCTGCAGTAGTTATGGGTTTAGGACCATTGCCTTGGACTTTTTGTAGCGAGATTTTTTCAGTACCTCATAAAGAAGTCGGAATAGGTATTGTAACAAGTTATAATTATTTATTATTTTTTATGATTGTAAAAATGAATCCATATTTTTTTGTAGTATTGAAACCTTGGGGGTCATTTTTAGTTTATGGATGCTTTACTTTAATTAGTTCAATTGGACTTTATTTTATTTTACCAGACACTAAGAATAAATCTCTCAAAGAAATTGAGATGATGTTTCGCAGTAATTAAATATAATTTTCTTTAATTGTACGCTCTAATATTATTTTATTTTTTGTTTTGATGGCATTTGGAGCTTGTATTTATTGGTTCATTGCTTTATTCATGCAAGCCTTCTATGCAGTCCTATCATCTATGCAGCGTATATAGCTTTTTTAAGGATATTTAATAAAAAAAAATGTTATTTGCAGTTTGACACTCTTTTTTTTAACTAACTAAAGTATTTATTTCTATGATTTTGAAAATAATCAATTGATATAATTCATACGATTTCTATAATATGATATTATTAAATGTAACCTGTGGTTTCTGTAAACCATTTTTTTTTATATCTTGTTTTCTGTTAGAATATATGATTATAAAAACATTGCTTGCATCTAATTATGTATGAGATTTCCATAAATATTCTTGATATGGTGAAACATACTATATGTATGAATGTCAATATACTAATAAAACAAATAAATAAAAGTGTCACAAAGTTTTTATTTATTTATCCTTTAATTAAATATGTAATTAATTGATACAACATTAGTATTATAATAATTAAAACATAAGTAATATATCCTACAAATTTACTAAAAAAAGTCGACAACGATAATTCAAAGTAACGCTAGTATATAGTAAAACAAACAAAAGGAAATTTGGAATTTTTTTAGATTTAACTGCGAATGTAGATGGTATTCTGAATGTAAGTTCATACTGCGATGAGACTGCGATAAGAATGGTCTGGCTATTCAGGTAGATCAGGCCGAGTTACAAGGCAGACTTCTCAGAAGTGCTAGCATGAAAAAAAAGGAATCAAGAAGAGAGTCAGAGGTCAGAGTAGAAGTGACGCTGGAGGATGGGCATACACATGGTAAAGGAAATTACCGTGGCGAGCTCCTAGTTGAATACCAATGCCTCGAAAGTGATTCGTTTGCAATTATATTTATATTATTCGCTTATAGTTGAATTCGCTAAGTAGTTTCATACTAGGCGCATCTCCCCTATGTACTATATTTTATCTGCAAATAAACGTCATTAAAAAAAAAAGCTTCAATTCACGTTCTCGAAATTTTTTGTTCTTAACTTTCATATGGTAAATGTTGATTAAGCTATCTCTCCTCAATAGAAATCGGACAATCATTACGAGCCTGAAGAATATATTATTTTTATTTTATTTATATTAAACGAATTTAAATTCATAAATACTTAATGCAAAATTGTTTTGCATATGTACTACTAAAGTTTTAATGAAAAAAAAAATAATAATAAGAGCACGATATCCCGAACAATCTAAAAGATTGAAGTTTTTATGGGTGAAAGAACCCAAAAAGGCCCTCGAGGCGAAGTTCGTCGGTGCAATTAGATCTCACAATAAGATAATTACGCCATTAATAGCCACCGCGTCTTCGCGTAATTATAGTAATTGTAACTGTAGGTAGTCATAACCAATTTAGTTCGTCAAAACGTGCAAATCTTCTAGCTTTTAATATTTGAAGATGCAAAAGCAGTATTTGGTTTTTAAGTAAAAAATAAAGTAAAATGTACTCTCTAAATTTGAAATGATGAAATTTCATTACATCAGTGTACATAGACCGTTTATTATTATGAGTGTACAATTGATTGAAATAGTTGCACACTTCTAACTCAAAAGCAGTGCATATAAATAGACCTAATAAAATTTCATTATATTTTGAATTTAGAGATTCCTTATACTGTCTGATGATCAATGCATTATATTTTTTTATGTGACAGCATTTTCTTGAAATTAAATTTTATTAATTAATTATTTTGGTGATTTTAGGTAAGTTCCGTAATATCGAAAACAACTGCAATTTTTTCAACCAGAATGGTAAGATATATGTTCTATTATATGTTTTTCACGTTATGCTATTCCATTAATCTAATATATAATATTTGTTCCGTCGGACTACCGACTATATTTTATAATTGAATATTGTTTGTTAACAAAAATGTAATCTCAAATTCTGGTCATTATTATCATCATATAGTATTATTATTTTTCTGCATATTAGAATATTTAAGCATACAACATGCCAACTAGACGCTACGGAAAAACACATGTTTATTATAGTTTATTATAGTATACCGTTAGGTCAAAATTGTACATCTACTGCGCAGATACTCATTTAGTTTCTGTCGAGATTTTTACCCATCATAAACGACCCAAACTGCACGACACTATCGACAGATAATCCCCAAAAGAGACGAGACAGCACGACCATCATTACCCGCTCGCCGTTCCCCATCTAATCGTTTTATGACTAGGTGCCTTTTTCCGGCACCCGCTCTCTTTTATTATTTTCTTTACTTGCATTGTTTCCCGAATCTTCCGAAACTGCGCCCTCTTACCTCCCTCTCCAGTACCTTTACTAGAAAATTTCTATCCAAACACAAAATTCGTTACAAACTTCAAAGGCTCCACCCTCACCTCCCTCCAACCTCTCATTCCTCTCGTCATCTCAACTTGACAGATCGACTGACAGGAGATAAGCAGACATTCACTGACCGCCACGCAACTAACACGTAAAATCAGATAGCTTCAACGACGTTTGTACTTGATCAAAAGTTTAATATACACATTTTTAAACTAACTGTGTGCTGTGTCCACCTTTTTTGAGTTCACCCTCAACACATTCAACAGCTGCGCAATATTACCTTGGCGCGCAGTATCGAGGTACAGTCCGCAATGACTTACGCCTTTAAAGAATATTTAATACATTTTAACAGTACAGCTTTGTAATTACACTATGAAACTGCAATTTTATGATTTCCAACAACTTTTATTTTAAACTAGGAGGATACCCCCCTACTATATTTTCCAAACAGTTTGTGCTAATGGTAATTTGTTAAAACCAAGCAAAAAACAAGCGCAATTACTCTGCTAACATAATTGTACATGCATTATCAAATATATGAAAAATTTCTTCATCATTTTCAGTTAATCCCATGGCTATTGCTGTTTCAGTAAAAGCTGAATACGTTTTATTTTCAAAGTTCTTTATATCATCAAATAAGGTTGCCACTTTAACTCTGTGTAATATTAATTTTAAGTGAAATAACTCTTGTTTGTTAGAAATCACACAGATTAATGTTCCTAAACTATTTGAATAGTTTCTACGTCTGATTTACTTTTTTTTTCATAAAAACATAATGTTCTAGTATCTATATTGGTATCACAAGACCAACAATTTCTGGCATAATCATCAATTTTATTTAGTATAAACCGTGCTGTTAAAGTTGTCTCGTAATTGAGAGAATCAATATCAATATTGTGTTCATCAAAAACTATTTTTTGTTGATTCTGTAAATTAATAGCTAATTTAACTACACTATGAGAACAGCAAGCATAAATTGGTAATTCTTGAATACGCCATGTAGCTTCCATTGGCCCTACGTATCTACAATCAATGTATTCTGTTATTCCATCGTACATTGCTTTATTTTCATTATTTTTACTCACTTTAATAAAAACAATATCTAACATTAATATGGCAGTTATATTTTCTAACAAGAGTTGGATTACAGGAAACAACTATTCTATTATTAATCTTTCCAGGTTTACCATAAATCCTTTTGCTGTAGACATAGTTATTATTTTCATTATTACAACGGCAATATATAGGAAAACCACTCTTTTTAACCACTTCTTTCAAGTGCGTTGCATCATAAAAAGCTTTTGAAAATTTTTTTGAACAAGTTTTTGTAACTAAATCATAACATATGTTTTTTTAATGAGCTGGTCCATGTAAGATATGTTTGAATACTAATGCTTGTGATTGCACACCATTCTCTTCAGGAATTTCAGCTGAGATATGTTCATCAATCTTATCAGGATTTGTTAATTTTGACTTATGATCCAATACTAACGATAAATGTACACGCGAAAGACCTCTTCTTTAAAATTTAATTACGTATATATAAGCAATAATTTTTCTAAAAATATTCCCACTAAGAAAATCAGCTGGAATTGTTCGAAATTTACTATAAAATAATCTAACAGTAATTGTTGTAATAACAATGCATGAAGTTCCGGCGAAAATTTTTTTAGTACTGTTTTCAACTCAGGCCATTTTGGATTAGTTGTCATCGTAACAAATATATCCAGTGGGCTTCCTGTTTTTCGCATTTAGCCATTGAATCAAGAAAAATTTGGTGCATGTATCAAGGACTTCCTATGTAAGTTGATGTTAAAACAAACAAATTACCTAATCTGTCATTATTTTCAAAATTGTTATTATTATTAAGCGCACTTTTTGTTACGTGATGAACAAGACCTAGATAACATTCTACACGTAGTTTTTTCTGATTATATCTTAAAAAATTCAGTCTACAGTATTCTATATGATATAAGCTTGAATAATATACTGTGACAGTGCATATGCCCTCACAGCAGCTCTGCATAAGCCTAGCACATACACGCACGCGAAGCGCGCATACAAACATACAGACACGCATTGCGACGACTATCGAGGCGCAGGAGCCGCGCGCGAAGCATAAAATTAGAGTAGGAGAGAGAGAGAGGGGGCAAAAGGAAAGCAGCGTGATAATAGCCGACGCTGACTCATAAACACGCAATAAGAGAGAATGTGAGATAGCGGAGCCGGAGTTGCACGAAGCAATTCGAAGGGCCCCGAATCGATCGAAGAAGAACTATCGATCAGTAGAGAGAAGCGCGACTCGCTCTCTGGACTCCCGACTCTGGTAGCGACCACACGTTGCCAGGAGCCACGGAAGCCGGCCAGCCGTCGGAGCCGCTCATCTCCAAGGGCGCGGCTCCAGATCAGTCCGTCAGGCTGAGGGCCACGACCTCGTGCCCAAGCTAAGGCAACCCAGTGCTTGCAGCTCTTACCAACGATCTATGTAAAAAGATAATTTATTCAAAATAGAAGTTGGACCTATTTCTTTTGGGGGTTTTTCGGATAAACACAATGATCATAATAATTAGGTTTATACGGGCATCGGGGAGGGTAAAAGAGTTAAACACACTCGGACGCGGGCACTTAACTTTCGATGCCGCTAGGGATAGTTAGGAGGAAAATTAGGGGAGAAAATCAGGGGGGAAATCAGGGAGGAACATTTCTGAACCGGTGGCAGCAACGGCGAAACTTTTTTTATAATATAGAGAGATATAATAAATATTGGAACTCCTCTCCATATTGTAAAATAATGATAGAAAAAATGTCAACCGTGGGAGGATAACCGTTTTTGATACCAGTTTGTAATAATAGTATTGTTATTTATTGTTAATGTGATATCTAAAAAAGAAATATTGTTATTATTTTGTAACTCATGTGTAAATTGTAAGTGACTATTGTAAATATTTAATTCGTTTATAATTAGATCTAACACATCCTCCCTCACACACAAAATTGTATCGTCAACATATCTAGAGTAAAATAGAGGTATGCATTCATGATTATTTTTTAATTCTCTGAGCATAGAAGTTTCTAAATCCTCCATAACTATATCCCTAAACAACGGTGAAATAGGAGAGCCAAAGATTTGTTTGTAAATTGTATTGTCAAACTGAAAATATGCGTTATTAAATAGGAATTTTAATATTTCTATTATGTTCTCAAACGGGATTTTAGAATAACTTTGAATTTTTTAAAACCATTTATCTAAGCTGCATAATACTAACTCCAAAGGTATGTTTGTAAACAGGGAAATCACATCAAGGGAAATCAAAATATAACCTTGGGGAATAAATATGTTAGTAACTTTTTCTTTTAAAGAAAAACTATTGTCTATGTGTGAAGATGGGTTTTTAAAACAACGTCTGAGTGTTTTGTTAATAATGTTGGCCAAGAAATGTGTAGGGCTATTAACTGTCGAAATTATAGGTCTAAGAGGCACGTCTTTTTTGTGGATCTTTGGCAGTCTGTAAGCTTTGGGTAGATTGGTATTTGTTTGAGTTAATTTAAATTTATCATATTTTAAATCTAAGCAATCCCTATCGTTTAAATCAGACAATATATTATATACATTTTTTTGTAAAGATGACAACGGATTTCTTTTTACGGATATATAAGTTTTTGTGTCACTCAGCAAGCTAAACATTTTTTCTTTATAATCATCGTAATTTAGGCACACAGTTATATTGCCTTTATCTGCGCCAGTAAAAAATATAGACGGATTGTTAGAACAAAATTCTTTAACAAAACTATTATATGTTGGTTCATTATTGCACGCAGATTCGATATTTTTAATAATTGTACTCTAAGTAAACATCTGATTTCAGAATCTAACGTTTAAGTATTACTTTCAAAGTTTTTATAGTTGTGATAATATCCTTACTATTGAGTTTGCTGATTCTATTGAAATTATGACCCATCGAGACAACATCAATAACATTAGAAGGAAGTTCAACATTCGAGAGGTTAATTACCCACTTTTTGTTGTCAGTTACAAGATTTTTTGAATTTTTACTATTAATTAGATTGTTGAATTTTTTGCCAAGAGTATTCATACGTTGTAAGTAACATTTATTCTCTGTGGATTTTAAAAACATATCAAGAAGGTTAACCTCGAAATGCATAATGTGTAACATGGGACTATCGCATTAAGTCTTTTTTTTCAGAAATTCTATATGAACAAAGATGTCATTAATTTCCAATTTCAACAATGTTGAACATTGAGATTCATTAAGTTTATTAAATTCTAGTTGATAGCAATTACTTTCAAACTCAAATTTTCGTTAACAGTTTCTCGAGATGTGCACAGGTATAACACATACCTTTTTACATTTAATTAAAAAGGATAATCTGGCGTTTGACTTCGCTAGCTGGCATCGAAAATTTGACCACTTTTTAATAATATTGCAGCTATAATCTCCTTACTTTGTAAATATATAACTGTAACAACAATATAATAGATTAAATAAATATTTAAAAAAATCAAATTCTCAAGTTGTGTAGTTTTTTCCCCTTTTAAAACTTCTATGTATTGCGTATGGGCCTTAGATGTTTGAGTGAATAAGTGAGTCGAGTTTCTTCGGGTATCTCCACCGCGTAGTCTCAATAAATACTTGTGGTTTTCATATGCGTCTTCGACTGACTGAGAAAGCTTTATGACGATGTAGACGTTTATTGTTCTCTCTGTGATATTTTTAATTTTAATTTTAATTTTATTGATTTGGTACGACCACTATTTGTTTTAATTATTGTTAACGGCAGAGTGTATGATATGCTATACTTATCGTAAGAAATATTTTTATGCATTTATGTTTATTTTCTGTTTTTTAATAAAGGCTTAAAGAGGTACTCACCCGGGACGAAACGTTGGCAAATATTAATCAGTATTGTTTTTTTTTTTTTTCTTCTGAGAAACCTGGGTTATCCTCCCACGGTTGACATTTTTCTATCATTATTTTAGAGAGATATAAGTTTAGTACTTAATAGTTCAGTATAGAATTACAGTAGAATTCACACTCGAAATATGTATACCAATTTGCAGTATACCTGGGTAGTGAGTACCAACCGATTTACAATTTTATATTTTCGTTTTACGCTATGATAGAAGTCGATTGCATTCTTCTAATCAGATTTTTCAGTTTATACAAAGAAATAAATTATTTAAGAAAACAATAAAAGAAGTTTATCTACAACATCATGTCATAGGTCCCTACGAAGAGTAGTAAAACTAATAGAAGTTCAATATTTTTAAAGTTGCCAAACATTTTTTAGAAAATTTCGAAATTTAAAAATTTTGCATTAAAAACTTTAATTAGAAGAAAAAAATTTATATTAAATCTCATAACAACTTTTTAAATTTCGAAATTTTTAAAATTTTTTGGTAATTTTAAAAATATTGCACTTCTATTAGTTTTAACCAAAATAACTATTTGTTTTTCTCTAAAACAACCTTCGCGGTAAATCTGAACCGTACTATAGCCTTCGTGACAAATCTAAACCGTATACTACTCTTCGTAGGAACCGACGATGTGATAATGAATTTTTTTGTGATATTTCGATGTGATAGTGAAATACTATTATTACCCCATAAAAATGCAATAACACATGGGTTCTTATAGGTTACAGTGTTATTAATGTCTATTTTCATGTCTTCGTTCACTTACGTTTTAAAAAAACTGACAAATTGATTAAAAAATAGCTTTTACAAAAAGCTACGATTCATTCTGATCAACTGCAACTAGATTATCAATGAAAATCTGTTTAAAAACGAAGGAAAAATGATAAGCAAAAGAGAGAAAACGAAGTTTTCGAAGAATATCCGAGTTTCTTTAGTTTTGGTCGTTCGGGCAGCAAAACGCAGCACAGAGAGTAGAAGCCTTGCGCAATACGTTCGATCGACGGTTCGATTTGCATTTCCCCACGAAACCTTTATACGATGGTGGGAAAGAATTCCGATATCTTCCATTTCGTTTCCAATCGAGCCTCGCTGACAATAAAAAAAGTCACCGCTATTCCGAGTAAGCAAGACGTCGTCGTGGTCAACGTTGTTGACTTCAAGGAGGAGTGACGTACTCCGCGCTCAGAAACAGGACGACAAAAGATTCCGACATGACCAGTCGTGGTTTCTGTATTTTCCCCTTTATCTTCCACCGACTTCGATATTTCTCTTTTTCTAACTTCTGCCTCTCTCTCTCTCTGTCTCTCTCTTCTTCCTCTCCTCTCGTGATCTCCTTCTTTTGTTCCTTGCTCTTAGATAGCGGAAAGCAAAAGAGTGGAACTCGAGGAAAAATAGAGCAAATGAATAAGAGAAGTCTAATCGAATGTAAATGATGCGAAAAGCTTTTTATCCCGATCTAGACTTGAATTATCTGCGCTATTGCTAAGGGTTTCCTCATCTTTTTCCAGACTGTTAGCAGAAGTATCCGTAGTCAGAGAATGGAGGGAAAAAAAGCGCTTTTGAGTTTCGTCAAAACTTCTAGAAAATACTTTTGGGTGTGTTAGAAGTTCAAATCAAGTGTTTTTAGAGAATGTCCGTATGGATGTGTGTGCGTGTGTGTGTGTGCATACTGTAATATTTCTGGAACTACTCCGTCAATATCACTAAAATTTGACATGCATGTATATTTTTGGATTCTGAATTCGGAAAAAACCGTTATTTTTTGTTTCCTTAACCATTTTTTTATGGCCATTTTTTGATTTTTGAAAAATAGTATTTTGCGTTTTTTTTCAATCATCCCATTGTTACAAACAATTTAGCTATAATGCATTTGGAAGAGAATAAAATTACCTACTTTTCATCGTTTGGTCCTCGGGGTCGACCGCTTTGTTCGGCAGATAAAATGAAAAAGGCGATTTTTGTTTAAAAATTCATATATCTGAAACTTAATATCATAACTTTGCGAAAAAAATTATGTCGATGGGTCACGTGTCAAACTATATCCCATTAAAATTTCAAGTGATTTGACCACTTATTTTTTCAGTAACAAATCAAAAACAGAAAAAAATGAGTTTTTTTCATGCCGCGATTATGGACGTAAAAGGGCCTTATTGCACTTGAGATTTTGGAAAAAAGGAGTCATTTTATGTCTTTTGGCTAAGTTCATTGCACAGCTTTCAAATCCCTATGGTTCGTAAGATATGAAGGTTTCAATTTTTTTCAAATTTTTTGAATCTTTATATCTCTAAAACAATGTACTCAAATGCTTCAAAATTTTATATGGTGATTTACCACGAAGAAAGCTATCTGTCGCTAAAATTTTGAACGATTTTGTCTAGCTGTTTTCAAGTAAAAAGCTAATATGTAAAAATTGCGTTTTCTCGAAAATTGCGCGAGCGACCTATCTAATGAATAGCCTGTTGTTTTATGATGGTTAGATTAGTTAGGAACACATGTAAACATGCGTGAATTTCTGTGAAAAAAATGACGGCAGTGTTCGTATTCTATAATAAAAAAACAGAGGGGTCTGCAAATCATATCACTCTGAAAACTTTTGGACAATGACCCATCCATAACTTGTACATTAAATTATATATCAAAAAACGACTCATATATTAGCAGGCAGATATACTGTTTATTAAAACAATACTTTATTTATTGGACTTATACATTTAGTTAGAGGAAGCTACGTACCAATGAATTGGCAGCGGTTTTTTATTCGGAGCATCCCAGACTAACTAATTGCAAAAGTCACGCAAAAACTGCACGAGATATCTTCTTTCATGGTACAAAACTCAAAGCTTCCAAGGCGAGTAAACATTTTTTTCCTCGACTAAACCGAACCTAGTTTCGTCTCGTCAAAGGACAAGAACGAGCACATCGTATATTTACTATTTTACAAACAAGAACGCGCTTTGCGTTTCGGAAACGTAACTATAAACAAATAATAAAATGAATTCTGTATTTACACTCGAAGAAGCATCACGATTCGTTTGAGTCCTGTGCGACGTCCTTCCAGTTTACTGCCTCGAATCCCTGTTTATTCTCTATCTCTAGACATTTTTAACCTTTCACTGTTTGCGCAGTCTATGGCTCTAATTCAGACGTCTTCGGCTATTTCGTCAAATGCAAGTCTGTGCAAACAGCGAAAATCTGGGAACACGACTCTCGCGGGCGAAATTGGCGCACATGTGCATGTCAATCAGAAGGAGCACGAGTACGTCTGTGAATTCGTAACTTGCTAGTTGTATACATTAGCAATGCTGCAATCGTTGATTTGACGGTGCAACTGGAAACGTAATTGGATTAGCTTGTGAATCTTCAACTTTTGATTATTGATCATCACCAGTGCTGTATGACTCTGTTGTCTAGATCTCAAATGTGTTATTTAATAAATTAAATAAGAAAACATTGAGTATGTACTACCGATTCCAACCTAACTAAATTATTCGCGCTCGTTTAAGGTCGAATTATCAAAGACGCCGCGGTTGCGGTCGATTCTCGCTTTTCTACAGCAAGTTAGCTCAAATTAAAGCTTTGCCGAAAGTTGAGCGAGTAATTAAAAAAGGTCTATGCAGCTTTGAGGTTCACTAGAGAAATTCTGAAGCCAAACTCTGTATCAAAGAACCCCGCACTCTATATACTACTTTGCTCTCGTACACGCTAAAAGCCCAAAGTAATTTACTGAAAAGTATTATTATTTTCTAAGAAATTCTTTTACGCCTTCCCTTTCACGCTGCTCGATATAAAACATTTTGCTAATACCGAGTTTTTTATCTCTTTGCTTTCAAACTCGATTAAGCGCATAATTTATCGTTGATTTGACGTGTCACGACTGAAACTTGAATACAAAAAATCATGCAATATAGGCAATTCAAGTGCATTCACGTCAAAAGCGTGCAACGAAGACTCAGCTAGTCCTAACTTAACTTAACTTTCCATCACGAGAGAGAGAGAGAGAGAGAGAGAGAGAGAGGGGGGGGGGATCAAAGTAACAGATCCAGTATTAGCTCATAGAGCATTAACGGTAGGCCTTTCCAGACACGCGGCAATGTTGATTCACCGACGACGGCGGCGACGACAGGGTGCATCCATAATCTCGAATTCCAGCGTGATTGCTCAACGTGCCTAAGCGCAAAGTCGCACCCACTTTTCTCTCTCGATCGTCCCACACAGCGACGTATTATTAACATCACACCGGGACTCTGTATACAAAGCGGTTTCAGGGCCCGGTCACGAAGCGAGCCGGTCGTGCAGCCGCTACATTATGCGCCCCTTCTGTCTGTTCTCCCTCTCTTGTGCGGATAACTGTTCGCCGCCTATGTCTATATATCTACGTGTATACCCGAAGTCGATCCTACGGCTAAAGATCTCCGAGGACCGATATATCGAGGGCCACGCGTCGGCGGCGGCGGCGCTTATTTGTTATTGTAATCGGCATCACTATGGATGAGCCTCGCAAATAATGGAATCGTTGAATTTAGCAGCGGACGGATGCGCGGTGTAAAAACAATTCGCGTGTCTGTATACGAATACCGCTTCAGGTGCGTTCGAGCGTCACTCTCGAGTTGCAGCCTGACGACGTAATCCATTTGGAGCTAAAGTCGAGCCGTTTGCCGAGGTAACTGGAGACTGATTTTATTACTCTGCTGTAGCGCTTCGTTCGCTTTATTTGCATCCGATGAAGCGAAGGAGGGAAGTGTATCGAAGCTTTTCGCTATAGTCGCGAAATCATTCCGAAACGGAGTTATATCGAAGCCTTCTTCTAAAGATACCGCGCACAAGTACATCCGTTGTAGTCGAGCGAAGTGTATTTCAAACTAAAATTTCATCAAAGGCCAATTAAGCGCATTAGCAAGATGACTAGAGAGCTTGCGCCATGGCGCATTACGGAATAAGGCTAGCGAGTAAACTGCTTCCGGCTGACCGACAAATAAGAGGTGTGGGCTGCAGCGCAGCGGCCGGCGCGCCCGAGCGAGGATCGCTGCGAGTCGTTCGTTATAATTATCGAACCGATCCGCTAATTGATTTATTCGATTAATCGAGGATAATGACTGGCCATGAGCGCGCTCGCGACTATGGCCCCGACCGCGCATAGGTCCGCGTATGCACTGGGGATTCACAGCCGGGTGACTTTATCGTTTATTTATCGAGCGCTTCCCTGGCTTTTGGTCTCGAACTCTATGTTAATGTGTGTAGTCGCATATAGATCTAACGAGTGGCTCTACCCCCCCCTCCCCCTCTCTCTCTCTCGTATCGTCATGCCCGCGGGCTTGAAGGACTATGCGAAAAACGATCGCGTATCGCTCGGATACTTCCACGCGGAAACGAGCGCGGCCCTACTTCCGCGATACTTAATCGTTTGCGCCCATTGTTCGAGTTGCACCGCAGCGCGGCCCGAAACGATATATTTATACCTGCTCGAAATGCCTGGGAATATTAAGCGGTAATTGGAATCGAACGCGCATCAATTTGCGAGCAGACGAGTTTTTGCAATTGAATCGATCGGTTACTGCGCGCAGAGAAGACGCAATTAAAAATGTTTTCAATTACGGAAAGCTTGCTGCGAGTGCAGGTCGTGCTGGCTTTTTGCTTTTCGCGAATGCGCTTTGTCAGCAGTAGATGAATCATGAATATATTCGAAGACTCGAAATTCACGATTGTTTCATACTATATAGTTAGATAAATTAGCAACGGCTAGAAAGTAGAATGAAATCAGTTGGCGGAAAGTGGCAAAGTGCCAAATATACTTCGATCTTAGCTCTTCTCTGTCTCCCAGACTCTGTTTTCAAACTTATTCTCTTTCCACTCGCAGTCTTATACAGCGCGGCCAGCCTTTTTCACTTCTATTCTCTCTCCTTGTTTTTTCTTTTATCCCTGATATCTCTCCTTGAGCAGCCTTCTCTCCGCTCGACGCGTCTGTCGCCCATCCTTGGCTCTCTTCCACCTTGATGGTTTATTAATCTTTAATGGGTATAACTTCCAACATGGAAAGAGTTTTATATCTTCCAACACTTTAAGCGCCACTCGCTTTCTGCTTTCTCCTTTTGTATCCACTTTTCTTTATACGCTCATCCCTCGCCCCTTGCCGCTTCCTCGAGAGAGAGAGAGAGAGAGAGAGAGAGAGAGAGAGAGAGAGAGAGAG
>QLSS01000031.1:979847-990512 GCA_024372645.1 Trichomalopsis sarcophagae | reverse complement strand
GAGAGAGAGAGAGAGAGAGAGAGAGAGAGAGAGAGAGAGAGAGAGAGCTGCTTGGAGAAGCTGCATAAAACGATCTCGTTATACATCCTCGCACTTTCTCGCGCCGCTTCTGCTCGCGATTTAATTGACTCTTCGCTTCAATTCTGCATAAAAAAGTATCCTCGATTCGTTTCCGCGCTTCGGAATCGCCATTGTTTCGTCGGCTGAGCTAGCCGGCAATGTTAATTTTTTCAAGCAGCTCTACTGGGCCGGACGCGCATCAATAAGTTTACAATTTATTGCATTAATTTCAAAGGCATTTTTGCTTATACTTAACGGCTGAATTCCTGGATTTATTACACTTTCAAAAGTGCTGCGTGAGAAGTCAAAATGGATGGTCGCAAATTGAAAATTCCTTGCTGGATCACGTTTGCACCGGGAGCCGCCTGCAGTGCTAATATTCTTTCTCATAAGCGGAAGAGGAATTTTCATAATACTCAATTTACCTCTGGGCGTGCTTCCGCCGTTTGACCGAAAGCTTTCTCTGTATACAATACTCAATTTAAAATTCAATTTTTAATCAAAGAATTAATTAAAATCGAAAACCCATACAGAGCCGTTGTAAAAACATTAAAAACGCTCTCTCTGGCGCTCCTCCAGCTTCTTCTCCCGTCAGTCTACTATAGAAGCTGTCGTCGTTCATTGTTCCAAGGCCTTATCCCTCAAGGCGTGTGATCTTTTTTCCTCCGTCGATACAGCAGCGCGGCGGAAGAAGCAAAGATCCGAGCGGCGTGTCAGTCGACGCTGTATATGTAGAGGTTTTTCGTCGTCGCGGCCGTAATGTGAAGCACCCTTCAAGAGCGGAAAAAGAAAAGTACGCTATCGGAAAATCAGTCTGCGCTCTCGCGAGCGCGGCCCGTAGCGGATATAATAGCACAAAGGCGACGAAACTGGCTTAGCTCTATGTATCTCTCGGGTGCTAGAGACGAGGCCAATAGCCTCCTGCACACTCCCTTTTTTCTCTTCCCTCTTCCTTCTCCGTCTTCTTTCTCTCCTCCCGCTTCTTTTACTGCAGCACCGTGTGTAGGTGATATGAAAAAAGCGAATTGGCGGGGGGGCGAAGAACACGTTTATAACCCACTGCATATCGTCTTTTTATTTTTCAACTCACCTTCGTCCGCGCAACTCTCCGCGAGCGCATATAATGTTTTATGTACGTCAATCGCTGGGCTACGTGTAATTTCCCACGGGTGCGGTATTTCCAGTTTCAACCCGCGACGAGAAGAAAAAATTAGACTTGTGTGTTTACATTGTCGCGAGAATTACACGCATCGTCGGAGGTGGCGGCGGCGGCGGCGGCGTCGAGAAAACTACGCGGCGAGGACATTGCACCGCGCGAGCGTCTTCTTTTTCTCGGGCCCTCTCGATTTTAATGAACTTATATGCATAGCGTGTTTACACGCCCGCAGGCTCTCTGCTAACCAGATTAAGAGAACTTCCGCCGCGTCGGTGGTGGAACAGCTCCCGGGAAAAGAAACAATTTTCACTGATTTGTTCGAATTTTTTGCTTGTAATACACACATCTTGCTACCGGATATAATGGAATAACGTCGGTAGATGTTTGCGCGAGAAATTGCAGACTATCCGATCCGCGTGTATGTTACAAAGGCTGTGCTTATAGCTGATGATAAGATTGAAGGCTGCTCTAAATAGAAGCGCAAAGCTGAGAAAAACGAACTAGTAGTCGAATTCTGCAAATTGGCCTTCATTCCCCGGTCAGAAAGCGCGAGGAGACCGGCGGAGAAGACTCGCTTTGACTCTGATGTTATTTCGTGATAATTCAAAAGGGAGGGAGAGAGGCGACACACACGAAGACCCTCGTTACCCAAAAAAATTCACCCTTAGCTAGCCTAGCGGGAGCAGCGGGGCGAAATTTTATTTCCAAACCGGGGCCCTTTCTCTCTCGCTCGCTGGTCACATATACGTGTTCCGGGGTCGCCGCCTAATCCCGGCGGATGAATTATCTGGCTATTTTGTCATAGCCCGGGCTCGGAGCTCAGAAAAGGAAAATTAAAAAGGAACAATGGAAATTTGTTGCGCACACCGCTGCGCGTCCTTTATAATCAGAAACGCTTGCGCCGCTCTCCCTCTTTTGCTGCGCGCAACCTCTGCTGTTTGCTCTGTTCTGTTTTCTTTTCGTCGCCGGCCGCCCGCGCGCGCGTTTACGACACTCGGGGATGTTTATTGAAAAAAGTGTCGTCGATAAATCGTAGGCGATAAATCTGGGCGAAATTCATTTCTTCCGCTGACAGAGACACGGCTGGCGGAGCGGGCCAGCCGAGCGCCCTCTCGCATGTCACGTGATTCATGCAGCGCCCGCCAAACCTGTGCACGCACACACGCGCTCGCGTCTAGGGTATATTTATATGGCCTGAGGGGAAAGGACGCGGCGCGAGCGCAGGCCGATTCGGAAGTTGTTGACTGAAAATTCGAGCAAATGCAAATGTCAACTCGGTGCATGATTTAAATGTAGATTCGTCGCGCTCTTCTCTGATTCAGCAGCAGGAGCGGCTGGTGTCGCGGTCTCCCGTCGCTGCAGGTATATAACCCGCACACCGGCTGCTGCTACTGCTGTCGCGGCGGCTGTTGTGTGCGCGCACTCCTGATGACTGCATTCGCTTCGAAGCCATCGGGCGAAAAGGGAAAACGACTGCATTTACACGTAGATTACTTCCTATTGATTCGTTCAAGGGCCGTTGGGTTTTTGTATTTAGCTCGCGGAGAGCTTTTTCCCTCTTGCATGCAGGGCAGCTCTGCCGCTCTGCTACTAGCCACAGGGGATGTTTTTGTTCCATTTCGCTGAATTTTTTGTTTATTTTATTTTCTTTTCAGACACGTGCTGCTGCTGCTGTGTACTGGCCGCCGCGGCAAACTTTATCGACATTTAAATCACAGATCTCTCCCCGACATTTCAATGAAAATTGACGCATCGAGGTCGACTGATTTGAAAGTGCCTTTTTTTCTGTGTTCGCCAGGCTCGCCTTTCGACGTGTAAATCATCGAGTTTCACAGCGTTTTGACGTGTACGCCGCATGTGGATGTATTTTTGATTTTTCCGAAAAGAAATATTTAATAATCGCGGCGATGATTTTCATAGTGTAGTAGAAGGGTGAGGCTTATCGATGCCTTAATATAATTGCACATAGCCAATCAAATATGCAGAGTAACTTAGGAATGCCATAAGGTGAAAATTATAAATTTTGATCTTTATCAGCCTTTTGGGTTCAAATATCAGATCAGCCAATTTAATAAATAAAATATAATGAATATGTAATGCCATTTGATTCGGCAACTCTTGCCATTTTCCAAAATGGTATCACTACTTCATTGTTCTTAGTTAAAAAATTATTGTAAAAATAAAAATCCTGAAAATGTTCGAAGTACGATACAAAAATAGGAGGCGAGACAGTAGGGTAGACTAAATGTACTAGCATGGTTTTCGTAGTAATGAGGTATGCGAGTGGGGAGGGTGGGGGTGGGGGTGGGAAGTAATTAGTATGCTTGTGTAGTCCGACGATTGGTTGATGTATGTTTTCCCTGCAAGCTCGAAGCCAGACGGCGCCAGTGTGCGTCTGGACTGTCTTGACCGACGCTATAACAGCTAAATACATAGCTGCATTAGTCTGCCGTGTACTTGATTTCACTTGAGCGAAGCAAGCCATAAACTTTTATTTCGTCAAGTCTATCTGAGTAAATAAATCAATAGATATTGTTTATATTAGCATGAAAATAGTACAAAACGTCTTGTCTAAACTCAAAATATACCCATTGAAATACTCGTTGTGGCTTCGAGTACATGAGATAAGAATTTCACATTTTGCTTGGCATCGGTGATCAGGGCCAAAATCTCAAATCATCCAATTGAAATGATGATTGCTTAAGGCATTTTATTTGAAATTATTCAGCAGCTCTTGGCATTTCCAAAAAGAGTACACATCAATACCTTTGATTTACAATTACGAAGCTATTCAAAGAATTCGACAGAATTGTAAGCTTTGGATCGTGGTTTTCAATTTTGGAAGATAAGAATATTCTAATACCTTTTGAACTATAAATCAAAAAGTATTGACTTAATGAAATAAAAGTTGATGACTTGGTTCGCTCAAGTGAAATCAAGTGCAGTGCATGCGTATCATATAACTTTGTACAGATAGTGAAGTAGAACTGTATCAAATACAACAAATTGAAGTATTAATAGAATCAAATTCAACTCACATTAGCGTCTCTCTACCTTTGCCAGAATTTTCAGCAGATTCTGCGCATTTTTCGGAGAGACACACTGCAATACACTGCATTGTGATCGTGTTTCTCTTGTTCGACTTTGATAACAGAGTAGCAATGTAAACCAAAATACTGTATAGTATGAGTAACTAAAATCAAATATTCTGTTGCATATGCATGCCTACCATTCCGTATCACATTCCAAACGAAGCTGTATTGTACGCGAGCTATTCCAAACGATGCTTCGATTAAATTAGTAGAAAGCTTCCATTATGGATCAACCAATCTAGGTCAATTAGACTTTAGTTAAATTCCAAATCGAATTATCTTCGACTTTATTCCAATCTGCAACGTGTACATGCGGAATATTTCCGTGCTCTCAAAAAGCTTCTTCGCGATTACCATTATAGAAGAATCCGCCGCCTATGCAGCCGATAGCCAGGTCGAAGAGAAGAGCGGCGCGCGTCAGCAGCTTTGTCACCTGTCTGAAGCACGCGACACTCTTCCCTTTGACGACGGTAATCCTGTTAGACACAGGGTAAAAGGGCACTCTAACTCTCGCTAAATCTAGCTGTACGAGGCGCAAGCCACCGCTGCAGCTGCGAGTCTCCGCGCTGATGCTGCTATATACGTACATATGCCGCCGTCATCAGGCGCTTGCAAAGCCAGAGCAGCACGCCGCCGCCGTATAGCAGTGAAAATTTGACGGGTCGTTAATCGACCGGCCAGTCGTCCGAATGACCACAAACGTCAATCAATCGCGCTATGTTTTGATTACGTACACGTCGGTCGCAGCCGTTGATTAAAGCAATCTCATTATAGCGCTACATGTACACTTTGAACGCTTTTTCTTTGCTCCGTCTGAAGTTTCACGCCTCCGAAGTGTGTCGCGATGTTTTTCAGACTCGTATTCCCGGTTTGCCTCGTTCGCGCTGACCTGAACATAATGGTTCGTGAAGATTGAACGATGTCGTGCGCGCGAAGCACAATGGAGTCTTCGATGTGTTCGACATAGGATACATATTTAGAATCACAATATGCGCTTCATTGAATGAGCCATCGCGAATAATTACTCACGTGGGCAACAATGCGAGTGAAATTTAATATTTTGCCATTGTTTTATATGTTCAATGCAGTTCGCCAATAATTCATACGACCGAAAGACAATGTAACATGATAATGCATCGGCACGCTAAAAGCAAAATTATAATATTTAAACAATAATACGAGCACAAAGTGCGATGAATTTTCGATCAGGAGCAGTTAACAAAATTTAATTACAAAGTCGGTCTGATCCAGCATTATTCCAATATCGAGCACGGGGATTCCATTGCGCGTGCATAATCATTATTATTGTTAATTAAAATCCTGTGCGATGGTTATTTATCGCTGATGGCCTCGCGTCATCCCGAAGAAAAAGGCCCGCGCGCGGCCATTACATCTCGCTGCTTTCTCGTTGCGCGGAGAGCTTCTCCCTCTCATTTGTATTCGAGGCCGGCGGTGGTGCGCGCGCGGAAAACAATTCCCAACGTGCAAACGACACCCGAAATCCCCCGTGCAGAGTGCATCTGGACGGCGATGTTGCCTAGACGGTCCCCTTAATGGTTACATTTACATCGCTAACTGTTCGCCGCTGTGTATTCTGGGGCAATGAGCTCAGCTCCCGGCGGCTGGGGCCATAAGCAGTGCATTAAAAACCGCCATCACCTTTAATTCAACTGACACCGAGGACTGTGCACCGTGTACGGCAGGCTTTAATATTTTCCGCTTTATACAGTGCACGGTCTTCCTAACGACTAGTGCCGGACTCGCTCTCGATAACACAGTGTGCTCTACAGCGCTTTTTAGCGGGTGGAATCTTCGGATGCTTAATGTAAATTCGGCCCTTCTTTCTCCCACACAAAGAGTGCTACATTATACAAGATAAACACGGCCAATTACGTCCGAAAATCCTTATCGCGAAGGCGACGCCGCAATTAATCCGCACAGGCTACTGTTTTTGCTTCGAATCGGGCACAAACACGCCGACGAGCCGCGGGTCCTTACAACAACACGGACCGCCCCGGTGGCAGGGGGGAAGAGAGCGAGTGGACGAGATGAGAAAAGCGCGCAAAGATAGTAAAGCGAGACGCGCGCTCGTCCGGCACATGAATAAATAACAAAGCAAACAAAAACAAAAGAAGATAAAGGGCGTCGAAAAAGGTGGGCTGCTGCGGAGTAACACACGCAGAGGAGAGAGAGAGAGAGAGAGAGAGAGAGAGAGAGAGAGAGAGAGAGAGGGAAAGGGTTATATCCCGCGGGAGAGACTTTCATACATATTTATGGAGATTTATCGTATGCACGCGAAGTCCATTCACGTTTTTCTGGCGCTCTGCCACCATCACCTGTTCCACCCCATCGGATTTTATTTTCGTCTCGCGCGCTCTGCGGGGCCATAAATACGCTGCGTGAGCATTAAAAGAAGGAGCGGGAGAGGTACCGGCCCGCCCGCGGAATCGTGTGTGTGTCGCGCGCGCGCGACGAGAAACGTTCAACTTGACTCTCTCGCCTCTCTCTCTCTCTCTCTCTCTCTCTCTCTCTATCCTCGTGTAATCTTGGAAGCTTTTTTGCGCAGCCGCTACACGTGTGCGGTGCGTCGTCTCTGATGGAGATGATGCCTCCGCGGAAAATCTATTTTTGATGTTATGGATTCGAGTGGGTTCAAGAGTAGATCGCTACTTTACTGTTGCGCCATTTGCTCTGTTATATATTGAGTTCAGCTGATTGTCCTCGTCTTTCATGCAATTCAATAATTGTTCGGATACAATTCATTGAATCATATAGCATCGACGTCGGAATTCCAGTTGCTAAAGATTCGATATCTCCACGGAGCTGTAAAATTTTGATGCGCCCTAGAAATAAACATATACGCGCGCTGGAAGGTATTGGTAATCGATGACCTTTATATTCGAATGGAACCGTATAGTATGAAAGCATGCGCTATATTTACACCGCGAGCGGGGAGTTTAAGGCGGATGATGTATACACGGAGAAATACGTTTATATTTGCGCTCAGCCCCGCGACCTATAATGCCGTAAAAAGTTAGGATGGCAAAACTTGGGCAGTTCCAGGGGTTATATACTACCCGCGGCTCTCCTCTCGCAGTAGTCAAATTACACTTTGACGAATAGCCCAAACTCCTGGAGTAAAGAAGCGTCCTATGTTTTATTGAAAATAAAAATAAAAATAAAAAATCTCCAACTGGCTACCCCTTTTCAGCCTGACCTTTCAGTCGCGTGGTGGACTATTTAGAGCACAGCCCAGCTACAGTACAGCTAGGGCTCGCGCTGAGAGAGAGAATTTAGCCAGACTCGATCGAGTTTCCGCGAACGAGGCCGTGTAAATTGGGCTCGGAGGTGGCGAGCGTCATTTCCGCAGAGGACTGTTTAGCTTCCGCGGCTCGACCATACTATCCGTATCATCTCGCGTGACGCCCGGCGCACCTTATCGTGACATATCGTTCCCGGTTTCATTGTGTCTCTCTGGCCTAGCCTCGCTCGTTTTGCCTTCCTGGATCCATACATTCTTACCTTTTCTCGTACAAATTGTACGAGAGCGCATTACACTGTATTATTTTCCGAGCTCTCTCTACGGCCCTGAATGCCGTTTTTAATTACGACAAAAATAATAAAAGAAGCAAATTTATTTAACTCGACCGCTCGCCGCGCGCGCGTAATTAAAAATTTCCGCAGGGAAACTGAATGTGGTAATTATTCACGAGGATGTGCGCAGGGGGTAGGATACATACGCGTAGGAGAATTTTCATTCGCTGCTGGGGAGGTTAGAGGGACTAATTTCGGAAAGCCACATTTGAGCCGCATTGAAATGAATGGGAAGCGAGAACGAATGGTTATAAAGGACCCAGAAACCTTGCTCGCTCGCCGCGCGTTTTCAGGTCGAAGGTCGACCGTATAAGAAAGTTGGTGGCTATGAAACGAAGAAGTAAATTTCGAATAAGAAAGTCCCCCCCCCGGGGGGGGGGGGCCACCTCTCGCGGATTCCACTACTGCTTTTGTGCATCCTTGCGCCGTTTTTGTCGTTATACCCCGCATTCGACTATATATACGAGAGAATATTTCCCAAAGATTGTTATTTGAAACATCAAGGGACCAGAGAGACGAACGACTTTTCCTAAGTATTCTTCTTATAACTGGGGCATCTCTTGACTCGATTTTGCGTGAAAAAAAACTGTCACTCGTCAGAATGATATACACGACTGAAAGTCATTAAATTCGAAATCGTCGAGACCCGACGGTCCACTGAATAATTCAGGCTACATTTTAATCGTGGCAATTTTCACGTGTGCAGTGCTATGCAATAATGTTCTACGCAGAGTGAATTTTCAAATTGCGTTTGGTCGAGCGTATACTAAGCTAAAATTCGTGTTTCAGCTCGACTCTACACGCCCGGCTTTCCCCCCGTAAATTAACATTTAACAATGACATCTCATTTTGTCTGGGGAATCAGTTAATTTTAGTCCGGAGTATCAATGATGTTCGTGCACGTTCGAATGACGAAATTGATTATGTCGAAAGAGATATTATCCAGTAAGTACCATTAAACATTGAAGCTCATTCCGAAATATCCGAAATAGTTAGCCTCTTGTGCAACGTATAGAAACGTTCGAGCCTCGTTTAGTCGATGCCACTTTAGCCGGAATGTACACTTTTGTCCATCCGGACTATTATAAACATCATCTTGTATAAACACGATCCAGAGCTGATGTATACCGCATAAAGAAGCTTAATCCAAAGATAGAAATCAGCAAGCTTCTCAAGGGCAAAAATATGAGAACGCAGTGAGGGAGAGAGAGGGAAAGAGAGACAAAAAATGGCTCTGAATATAATGCCCCCTAGAACGAAAAATGTCCCTCCGGCGGAAGTGGGCGAAGAAAGAACGTCCGCGCTGAGATCATTCCTCGACTCGAAAAGCCCTTGCCCTCCTATTTGCTCCTTATCAAAGTTGCGCTCGCTCGCGCACGGGCTTTAAAAACGACTTCCTTTGCTTTCAGGTACAGGTTATACTGCTCCGCGGAACGACTAACCCCGTGACTCGGCACTTCTCGGCGCTACGTGCGCGCGGCTATACACTATACACACAGACACATACACATACACATACACACACACACATATATACATATATACATATATATATATATATATATATATATATATCTCGCGAGAGCTTTCTGCTTCATTCTTCTCACTGCTTCCCCACACGTTATGGTAAGTGTGGTGCGTGCTTCTTGAAAAATCGACGCTCTTCGCTACGCTTTGATCTGTAAATATGTTATGCGTTACTGGGCCGGGCAAGGGAAAAAAGATTTCGATCGGCTCCATGCACCGCGATCGAATAGCTGCGCGATGATGACGGCCCCATGTAATATTCAGGCGAGAGCTAAGAGATTTATCGCGACTCGTGATTGTTCGAATCTGAATTTTGACGCAGAAGTGGGTTACCGCGAGACTGAAACAAGTTGATGGCGAGTTCAAAGCGCTGCTACGTACGTAGTTTTTCCGTCAATTCGCATTTCGAAGGGATCTCGCGTCCGGTAAGCTCTCTCGCGAGGTCTATTGCTGACTGCGCACGACCGGGGAGGCAAGAAAATTGACTTACGCGCTCGGGTTTTCAATGGCCCTCTTACACAATGTTTTATTTGCGACGTGGAGGTTCCTCCAATGTATTTCGTCGAATTATAATTCCAAAATAATACAACGGGAAAAAACCAACTCTTGCCTTTCCGTATAATCTCTCTCAGCACCCGGCCAGTAAAGCAAGCTTCAGCTGCAGCATCTCCCCATCCGAAAAACAGATCATTAGAGCTCGCGATTTTCTTCTCTCCTCGTGCTGCTACAAACCTCACACACACAGCATCGGCAAAAAGTCTCGCGCTCGCTTTTCTTCGCGTGTGCCGTGCCCGCGGCATTATCAGTTTCAGCTTTCGAAGGAAAAAGAAAGACAGAGAGAGAGAGAGAGCCGAGAGGGGGCCGGCTTATCTCTCTTCGCGGCCCCGTGTCGAATCCGCGGGATTACGAGGAATCCTACTTAGAGGTTAGTACGGCGTTGTATGATGAGAAATCGCGCGAGCGCGCCAAGTCGCCTCGTTCTCTTCTTGTTGCTCTTCCGGGAGGAGGTCAAGAAAGGAATGCGCTAATGCGGGCCAAACCGAAAGCTCTTCGTGCTCTTCTTCTTATCTTCGGCCTGGCCTCTCTGGGAACGGGAAAGAAAAGGTGGCGCGCGCTGGCTCGCGCGCTGGTGTTTGCGTTTAGATTTAGACGCTGCAAAACAAGAACGTCGCTTTTTATCCGCTCTCTCTCTCTCTCTCTCTCTCTCTCTCTCTCTCTCTCTCTCTCTCTCTCTCT
>QLSS01000031.1:951115-961757 GCA_024372645.1 Trichomalopsis sarcophagae | reverse complement strand
AGAGAGAGAGAGAGAGAGAGAGAGAGAGAGAGAGAGAGAGAGAGAGACGGTAATGAATGGCGTCCACAAAAGTCGTAACTCCAGGCCGATGGATACACCCACGTCTCCGGGGAATCTCTCTTCGCTTTTCTTCCTCCTTCGCGACTATATATAGTCTGGCTCGTTCGTCTTTACTGGATATAGCTATCCCGTTGCCGAGTCTCTCGTGCGCGAGAAGTAAAAATCTCTCGGTTTCCATAATATCGTACAGCGCTGACGCACAGGGTTTGCATCGCGGATGGCACATAGGTACCCAAGGCAACGCAGTTTCTGCGCTTGCCTGGCCGCGAAGCGCGATTTGGCGTCAAAGCGATCGATTTTACGGCGCCAAAATCCGCATTCAAATTTGCTCAGCGAGTCAAAGCCCCCGAAAATTCGTTACACCGCGGCCGCGTCCCGTTTCTTCTCTCTCCGCTGGTGGCTGCACCTCGTTGCTCTCGCTCTCTCTCTTTCATCGCGAATTGAGAGCTCTCGCGGCTGAGCATCGTTCGTTACTCAAGGAGCACTGGGGCCAGCGTCGTCGTCGTCGTCGTCGTCGTCTCCGCCGCGACCTAACCCGCCCGGCTGTAAAAGGGATTCCGCCGAGAGTTTATACCCAGGGGGCGAGCGAATTCCCCGCGGGATAAAGAATTGATTCGCCAAAAGGCGGCCCCGAGGCAGCAAGAACTAGCGCGCGCGACCGACCGACCGAATGAATAATATGACCTGCATTTTACCCTCTTTTTACACTCTCTCACTCGCTGCTGCTCTGCTCAGCTCCGCTATACTTCACTCTCTTATTCTTTTTCGAAAGCTTATCCCTCTCTTTCTTCCTCTCGAGCGATTTGATTTCGCGTGGGAGGTTCGACTTTCCTGCGGATTACGCGCGCCGTACTCTGTTGCGCACTTGGTGAGATGTACTAAAATGTTGATTACTCTATTTTCTCCGAGAAAGTATACGCGAGTTGTTTAATTAAAGCGAGGGAAGTTATGCGAAACTTTCGGAAAAACCGTTCGAATTATGTACGAAAAAGTGGCTGAGCTCGATTCCGGAAAGAGAGTAATAGGAGTATTCTTGTTCGCGAGGCTTCAATCGAACTTAAGCGAAAAATTCACTCAGTCGACTCAGTCAAGCCCGTAATGCGCTCTTGTGCGATAATCAACTCTATAATGAGGCTTCCACAGAAAAATGACTCACTCGTCCCTCTTCTCCTGTCGGGATCGTATGGTACTCCGTTGCGACGAATGCGAGAATGAATACACGTCTTTCCATTGTTAATGTCGACTGCAACACGAATATTCAAGCTTATGATAAACTGAATTTAAAAGCTATTACAGCGCGTGATTGTTGTTCTGTGGCTGAATATTATGTAGCATATAAACAGCTCGTTGAAAAGACTTTACGGTGCATTCTGACGACAAATTTGTATTAGGCAAAGTTGGGCCAAAGTGAAAATGTTAAAATATGGTTCGAGTATATATTCGTATAGTATGTACTAATAATCAAAAGATTATGCTGTTGTACGCGCGAAAGTTTGAGTTCCACCGGATCATTCACTGTACACACCCAATTTTTTCAACACATCGCTGGTTTTCGTTTAGCCCGGAATTACCGGGCTTCCTACATACACCGTCGTTACAACACTTCTACTCTCTTCAATTTCGTCGCGTACACGCTCACAGCGGGCGGGCAATAGTCCACGTTTACAACGCCGCTTCCCGCGCTAAACCGGCGCGAAAACATTTTTCATCCCCTAATTTTGTTCCATCGCCGTTTACACGGCCATTACAAACCACAGGAAAGAGAGAGAGAGAGAGAGAGAGAGAGAGAGAGAGAGAGAGAGAGAGAGCACGTACATGTGCGCGCGTATATAAAATTCTTTTACTCTCGCAGCAGCAGCGGCGCCGACGACAGCAATCCTGAAACGCTATGAACCATCAGACTCGTCATCCGGCTCCGGACATGAAACGTCAATTAAAGCCGGCGACGTACGCGGAACGATAACACGCGCGCCGAAAAATGGCTCTGCATAGTTGTATGTGGGTGTAGCGCAGAAAATAGAGGTATTAGAAAGAATTCATCGACACGTCGCGGGCCGGGAATCGAGAGCTTCTTTCATCCTTTTTTTTGGCAACAGGGGCTATAGAGTGGATTGTCGAGAGAGAGAGAGAGAGAGAGAGAGAGAGAGAGAGAGAGAGAGGGGGGGGGGGGGGGGGGGCCTGCGCGAAGAAGAGAGAGGGAAGATAAAACAATTCCTCGGTTGAACGAGATCGAAGCGTCGCTGATTCTCTCTCTCCGGGGTTAGCCGTTTCTTCTCCGTCGTCGAGAAGCTTTTCCAATATCTCCACGGTTGCTCGGCGCTATCAGCATTTTGCGGCTCGGGAATGAAAAAAAAGCTGTGGTGGCCGGCGGGCCAAAATAAATAGAGCACAGCCGAGGCTGATGGCCGGGCCGAAGAGAGAGCTACGATATTGACTGTGTACTGCATGGATGGATTGTGTATATAAAGGGAAATTAGCCCAGCTCTTGATCCGCGACGACGACGACGACGACGACGACTCGTGTCGAAGTGCATTTGCGGACAAATATTGTCGGTGCGGCTCAGCAGCGCATCGGCGAGCGCGTTGTATTCGTAAACAAGGCCTTAAATGGTGCGTGTGATGAGTTTTAGGCTCTGATAATAATATTCGATGAGCTTTTCGAGTCCATAGAACGCTTTGCGTGCAGGGTGTTATGCCGATCAAAGCTCTCGAAGATTAATATACCGCTAGGTTTATGCTCGCGTGCGTATCGTGTGCACATCGACACGGAGTTTCTCGCGCCGATTAATTACACGGCATATCAGCCTGTATTATACACTAAATAGCAATATAAATTATTAGCGCATCGGAAGGAAGACAAATCCAGCGCAGCGGCAGTGGGAAGTGATATACACGCACGCACGGCACCGGAGAGGCCGCGATTAATCAAAAGCCCGCCGTTCAAATTCATCCGCGCATAATATGCGTCATTTTATTGAAAACTTGAGCGGGCGAGATAAATGATCACCATAAATTATCCGTTGCAGTGGCGGCGCGTGGACTTTTTACCCTCGCAAGCGAGTGAGAAAGAGGGAGTTCATCGAATCCAAGATCGATTCGCTGATTACCGTCGGAATCGCGCGAAAAAGAGCAAGCGAGCGCGCGTTGGAGCTGCCGCCGCCGCCGCACACAAAGGGCCGATCGATCGTTCAAGCCGACGAATGAGCTTCCATTACCCAGTTGGTTGCGATGCTGCTGGCATTGGTCTGTTCGTGTGTGTGTGTGTGTGTGTTATTCTTCTCTCGATTCTTTTTCACTTTCCCCGAGCCGTACGTACGAGGCTCGCGCTCCTTAAGGGACCTTTCCCGTAGAAAGCCCCGGCATTTACCTAAAAATACCGGGAGCTTTCAGCAACGCTGTGTATTTATACGCGGCGCCGGCGCGCTTTCTTCGCTCTACTGCAGGCACTGCTGCTGCTGCTGCTGCTACTGCTAACCCGAGAACTATCCCTCGTAAATGCTGCGATAACTTCGCCGAGGGCTTTTATACAATGTTGATAAACAATGAAAAATGCACATCCATTAGGCTTGTGTTTATCTTGCTACGCGAGTCAGCCTTTTGCGTTATTCATTGCAGATATGAATTCGGGTGTGATTGCGCGAGCGCAGCTCGACGACCCTCGATATAAATTACGAGATGTAGGTACGTCACAATCGTCGAATCAAACAAAATTAATTCAGGAAATCGAGCGCCGGATACGTCGCTAGTAGTAACATACGTGCACTGCAGGCCGCGCTAGCGCATCAACCTCTTTATATCCAATTATACTCGCTATAGCGAAATAACAATCAACTACCGACTCGGGCGAGCAGCTACAGCTTAGAGCAATAAACCTGCAGTAGTGCGAGTAAGAATTATGCAGATAATAACAAGATAACCTCTGAACCCCAGCACGGCGGGAAAAGCTGCAAGGCAGCCCCGCGCGCGCAGCCGAAAGCCCCGTCATCTTTTACACCCCGAAGCCCGCGAGAGCGCGTACACTTTCGTCGCCGGCACACCTTCTCCAACTCCTCGGGTTTCCCGCTCGTAAACTCACTTGCTATCTACGCGGACGCAGACCTACTGCCTCTTGCAACCCTCTCGATTTATATCGCCTGCGAGTTCCCGCGAGCTGCGTTATACGAACGAGCTGGTACTGCGGGAGGGCCGGGAATATCTAATGGTATATTTTTACTTACTAGCATCATCAAAGGTTTTGCGACTAACCATCCTCGTTTCTTTCTCTGTTTCAGGTGAGTCAGTGCTGGCGTTGCTACGGTACACGTAAGTTTAATCGACTCAGTAATTTCGGGATTCTCTCTCCCAAACCGCGGCGCCGAGTATTTATTTACTTTGCGACGTCGGCGGTCTCATTTTCCCTCAAGAAATCCGCACGCGAACGGAGATGGGAAATCTCGTCGCTACACACGACCCAAGGGGCGATGAGCGTCTGCCTTTTACCTCAGGCTGCTCCAGATGAGAAACCGACTGCTGCGTGCCACCTCACCGCTATATACTCGCGTGCGAATCATCGGCGTTAAATTTTTCATAAATAAAAGTACCTGTGAACGCGTTGCGTTTTCTTTACCGCTCTTGCGACTATACGTGTACAACGAGCTTGCTCGACTGCGATGATTTTGCAAAAAATGTTCAGGTAACGTCGATTTCGAGAATGGCGAGGTAACATCGCAGCCGTGTAAGATACGACGAGCCACGTTTATACGCGCATTGGAGCTGATCGATCATTCGTAATTGCGATGATCGAGCGTTAACATATGCAGTTCTCGCGCATCACCTGCCGCTAATCTCCGTTGTTTAAAATTAGAATGAAGCCGCGGTAAAAATCAGGCGCGTCGACTGCATACATTATCGCGAAATCACGCGCGCGGATGGTGTTGAACAGATTTTCTCCGCAAAAAAGGCAGAGATAGAGTAAGGAAAGCGACGATTGATTGATAGCTCCCGGACCCACCGCGCAGTTTTACACGGTAGCAGCTGCGCTCTCCCCCCCCCCTCTCTCTCTCTCTCTATTTCTCTCACATAGATAGCATCGGCTATTGGCTATTAGCTTTCGGATCATTCATTAGAGCAGCGTCAGGGGATACTTTGGCCTGTCTTTATGGCTCCAGAATAGCTTTACATTACCGCTCTTCCTATAAAGTATGAGCCGAGAGACGTGCGCGCGTTTAAGTAGCTGCTGTGGCTGTGGGTTAAAATCTAAGAAGATTATCTGATGAATTCTCGACACTCGTTTTACGCTCTTTGTGTGTACGCAGGGTATGTATGACGCGAGGTTTCTAGCAAGCTTTGCCGAGGGGAGGAGTTCTCGCGCGCGAAGTATAAATATTCGATTCGAGAGTCATCGTGAATAACTTACTGCGTTGGATAACAGCAGATTATTACGTTTGATATTGCAGCAGAATTTATTTTCTGCATTCAATTTACGATGCTCTCGATCGTTATTTTCTTATATTTCGTAACGAAATATTATCTTTTCTGTGCGCGAGAGGTTTAAAGTATTTTTTAGCATGTAACTTCAACACTTATCCGAGTTTTAATCAGCAACGAGATGTTATCCTGTGCGGTCTACTCTTCGATATTCGTGCACTCGAATTGACGTGGTCGAATAAGTGGTTCCATGAATAATATATATTTTCAGTCAACTTTACAGCAAATACGGTCATGAAAAAACCCACAAAATTACAAGCGTAACATATACGGCTTAAAATTAACGACACCCACAGCAGCAGTTTGAAGTTCGTTCGCGAATCGTCGATGCGCGAGCTGATCTGATAAGTACGCGCAATGGTCAACCGTGAGAGGCTACACACCCGAGCGTAGAGATCCAGTAAGACACAGCGTATTAAGCTAAGGCCAGCGCCGTATGCATGCCAAGGGGGTCGTTACCGCTAACCGCCATCCGCGTGAGCGTCCCCGATAAGCTGCATATATCTATACTCGAATACACGCGGGCGCGCGCGTTCCGCGAACCTACCATCATTTACTTCTCCCTCTCGCGTAATACTGTAGCTTTCTCATTAGCGGGAGCTATTCTACTAATGGTTTTCTGCCGCGCGCACAAAAACGCAGCTCCAGCCAGCTCGAGGAAAACAAAAGCGACACCTGTGGTCCTTTTTTTAATATTCGATGCCTGAGTTCCCGGAAACTCATTTTTTCCTCGCGAAACGCTTGCGGTGCATTCGAAAATATACGCGCTGATTTTTGGAAACGCAGTTAATTCGCAGCAAAGTCTATACCAAGAATTGGTCTAGAAAAATCCGCGTCTACTGAGAGTTTCTGCTCAAAATCTAGATTATATTCTGCTCATCAAGCAGAAAATTTGACAGATGCTGGGCTGTAGCTCCTCCATTCTCCACTTCTATATAAAATATGCATTATGCTTAACGGATTGAACAGGTGCTTTTGTAGAAGTGCGCCGCGGAGCTAATGAAATTACAGCCGAGATCCAGCGAAGTAGTTTACAGAGAAGTAGTTTATTTAATTAAGCGATGAAAGAGCGATTTCGCAAGTCGATAAATACTTTATCCGCAGGCATTAACCGACAGCGCGTATATTTAATTGAGAGCATGCAACTTTTAGACAGTCCAAAATCGACAGCAGCGACCGACAAACCGCGAACAAGCTCGCGCGGCGAGTTTTCGTCATCAATCACCTTTAATTTCGATTTACCGAGTGAGGTGCGAGAAAAAAGGTTAGCGTTAATTCGGAGGACGCGCGGGCTGAGCACGCAAATTGAGATTAATTAACTGTGCCGCGCTTGCAGCGACGAATCCCTCGAATTCAATCCACCATTGAACGAAATACAACGCGTGTACAAGCGTGCGGGGAAACGTTTAGAGACGATTCACCGACGCGTTTAATAGCTTCGACGCGCAAACAAAAGCTGATTAAATTCGCGGAAGTCCGCGCGGTGGTTTAGAAAATAAAGGAAAAACGAAGAAGGGCGTTGACGAAAAAATTCTCCGTGATAATAAAATCCGAGTTTGGTATCTCGCACAATCTGACGATCGACGATCCGGTGTCGGTATAAAACCCGAAATCGCTCCGGAGAGGAGTCGAGTTATCCATCTTTCGAACGCCCGATGCACACGCACGCGCGCGCGAGCCGTATTATATCCGTATGCGAAACGAGATAAATCACCGCGTGCGGCAGCTGTGCGAATTCGACACCTTCGCTGCCGTGATTCCTTTTCTCTCCTCGAAAGTTTGACCTCCGTGGGTGGGTATGATGTATATACATACACGCGGCTTTATCGCCCTCGCGACCCGGATCTCGGCCGATTATTCTCGCGGCAGTTTCTCATCCGATGGATCGCTTGCGCAATATGATATATTTTATGCGTTTTGCGTATGCGGAAATCACACTCGCTCGATATAGCGAAGAGAGCTGCGGCTCACTGTTGTGTAATTTCGAGTTTTTATTTCGTGTCTGTGTGTTTGTGGCCGGTGAGAGAAAGAAGGAGATTTATGGGAATGAACGCGATCGCGTGTTGTTTGGAGTGCTGCAAAATTGAAAAACATCAGGGATGGCTTGTAAGGAGAGAATCGTGTGCTTCGTGTGAAAACGCTGAAAGAAGCTGCCTCGAAAGATGGAGGATGGTTTTGGACGCGCATCCTGCGGATGGGTTGGCGATTTATAGCGAAAACCGAATTCACGTTCCTTCTTGCAATTTATTGAAAAAGCTTCTCAAATGTTTTCTGACAGAACCGCGCATATCGAGACTAATAAACCAAACAATAAATCGCAAAACGATCTTGTAACTCTTTTCATCGGGACTCGCGTTCGGAAATTTCTGTCCCACTGAACATTGTCATGGTCTAATTCGCAATATCGCAGTCTTTCCTCTATTCGCTGCCGGCTGCGGCGAGATTTTTTCCGAATCACATAGTGTATGTATATATAGTATACTATATCTTTCTCCTCTCGACAAAAATGGACAACCGTTCGTTCAGCCGTACGAATAAAACTCTTGCTCGCCTAGACACAGCTCGATCACGTATCGCGCAGCCTTACACGCACACATACCGCGCGCGCGCTGCTGCTGCAGTCGATGAACTTTCATTGTTATTGTCCCGTGACGCGCGACGATCCTGTATAGACTACGCGCAAGTTAGAGAAAAAAATCGCGATTGTCGTCCTCGACGTTTATCGGCTAATTGATTCATATGTAGCCAACGAAACCCCCCTCCCCCTCTCTCTCTCTCTCGCACCTGAGCTAAATAAGCGCAGTCGTTTTTTGCCCCGCGCTTTTTCCTTTCGCGCCTGCGTTTATTGCTCTGTCTCTCTCTTTCTCTCGAGCTATTTTATCCGAATTCACCGACGGGAATTTTCCTATTCCTGACGCTCGATTTCATTTTTCGCCCAGCTCTCCTTTATTTATCGTTGTCCCGTGTGCATGATTCTGTCTTTCTGATATTTCACTTTTCGAGCGGGGACCATGATTTTCTATTCATATTTATTCCGCGACGTGTCGTCTGAATAAACTGGATTTTTTCGGCGGGCGCTGAACATTTTTTGTGAAGCTGTATTCCGATTGAAAATATCGGCTGAAATTTGAATGCGAATTGATCGCTTCGCAGTTTCAAATAACGACGACTCATATTTTTTTTACGGATCCAGCCCTTTTTGAATACCAAATAATGAATGTTGCGCACATTACTGGCAAACTAGATGCATATCGCCTCTAGTCAGACGTTAAAACCACACTAATCTCTGAATTATCTCGATTGGGGTGCGACGAATAAACTCCGGTCGAAATCCTCCCGTCCATTCCAAAAGCTACAGCCGTCCACTTGCCAGTCGCTTTGTTTCACTCTCGGGATGATCGTTCGGCCAGTGCATTTTTCAAGCTCGCGCGGAAACCGTAACGGTCAGCGCGTATCCGCGAAACGACCGGGGAACGACGCGCGCGCGTCGTCGACCAGACAAACGGAAACAAATGGCCCGCGAGATGCTCGCTTCTGTGAGCCGCGACGGAGACGACTTTTCAGCCTGTAAAAAAAATGTTATGAAATATACAGCGGAAGTTTTGTATAATAGTAACATTTATTCAGTTTTTTGAGAGCACGTAGAAACATGTTTGGAATTTAAATTTCGAATCGTCTCGAATTTTTGGAAAATTTCCCAACGAATGTGTATTTGCAGAACTACTTCTCGATTTTGAACTCGGAAGAATAATGCTTTCATCGATTTATTGATTCATTATTTTTATTGAAATGTTGAAATATAGCTATATGTTGATTTGTTATTTACCGAATCATGTTGTATTGAATATTAAATTTTATCGGACAGTTAGATTTTTAGACTAAACAAACATTTGTTTTTCATGTCCAACGATTACGGAAGTAAGAAAATCTCAAGGGCTCGGATGCTTTAAAAGTCATACAGAAGTAACATGGAGGAAACAAAGGAACAAGCTTGCTGTTCCTCATAATTTTGTAAATAGAAACAACTTTTTTTCTCGCCCTTTTCTTGTGATATTTTTTAAGAGCCCGACGGGCAATTCTTTAATCAGCAAAAGTGATACCTCAAACTGATTCACGAGGAAGCTATTCAATATTGAGCTTAATCGCTTTATGCAGTAAAGAAAATAGTTTAATACGATGACATAAGTGAAGCATAGGTGCTTTTATACTTCCATTGTGTTAATTGGTCCACTCAGTGCATTTATAGCGTCGCGCCATCTTTGATTTAATAACCTATATAGTTCTTTAATCTGCTTGTTGTGAAAACAGCTACAGTGATATCAAAGTGTGTACGACATTATATAGAGGCCTTTCATCCCTGGTTCGCCAGCCATTCGCCAACGGCGGGCCAATTTTATTAAGTCTGGCCAACAGTTCCAGCAGCCATTGGCCAAAAGACGCGTTATTTCGTCACACTTTTACACTATCTATTGGGCAACGGCTAACGAATTTTAAAACTCTTACAATAATATAATAAATAATATCAATGCCTGCTCAAATAATTTGTAATGACTCTATTATTAATAAACAAGCATTAGATCGAACAATAAAATGGTTTCGACATCGTAGAATAAGATTTTAAGTGAGTATAAACTTTCATTAAATTTTGGGGTTATGTGAAAAGGTTTACGCAACGAGTCGCCACGAGTGCGCATGCGCGGCGTTTGCTGCAGAGTACATGTTTGCTAATACACACAGAGCAGGCTTCTAATAGTTTAATGTGGTGCAGCTGGTGTATTGATGAATGGGCCATTTTGGTTAGCCTGTTTTCTACCAGGGATGCGCAAAATCTTATTCTGTCTTTAATCGCCTTTTGCATCGAAAAAAGAAGACCCAACATTGAGCAAGCGCTGTAACCCGAGCAGTAATTATTCCACGCTATACTTTGAATTCCTGTATAAAGGATATCCCGGCAAAGCTCGTGTAACTCTTTGGCGGAGCGGCTCGCTACCCTCTCCTCCTTTCTGCAATGAATATTCAATATACGAATTACATGGTGACAGTCTTTCTCTCTCCCTCTCTCTCTCTCTCTCTCTCCCTCTCTCTCTCTCTCTCTCTCTCTCTCTCTCTCTCTCTC
>QLSS01000031.1:932805-950715 GCA_024372645.1 Trichomalopsis sarcophagae | reverse complement strand
TCTCTCTCTCTCTCTCTCTCTCTCTCTCTCTCTCTCTCTCTCTCGTCGTGATCCGCTCCCTTTCCGAAATGTAGTATTCGAATTACTTTTTTGCCTTATCCGCTGCGTCGTTAACGCTCTTTTCTATACTTCTCGCACACATCAAGTTCAGTTTTCGAGGAAATAAAAATGCAAATTAAGCGCGAAGCGCGCGCAGCTTTTGCATTTCAAATTCTTATTTTATGTTTCGCCGGCATTGAACGTTCCTCTGTGTGTTTTACGCGTATTATACAAGCGCGCAACGTTAATTTATTCCCCGCGAACGACGCCGAGAATCAGCTATAAGGCAGCTCTTTTTTTCATTATTTTTGAACGATAAAGAAAGCATAATATCGCGCCGGGAGTGAGAGAAAACCGACGACGCGGCGCTTTGAGAGGCAAGCGCTCGCGAAAGAGAGACAAAGGTTTATATCATCCTCGTTTGTCCTGCGGAGAAAAAGGTATAAAGCGTGCGAAACAGACAGGAACTAAGTATAACGGCGGGAGAGGTGCGTACGAGATAGAGAGTGAGGGAAAGGGAGAAGGAGTACAGCGCGTAAAAGAAGAAAAGCCGAGTTTTATTCAGCGCGGTAAATTTTAGGGGCGCAACAGCAGCATCGGAGCTAGCGCCTCATGCGTTATTCTCTTGCTCACGCGTGAAAACGGACGCCCAAGCCTTGTAGTTCCACCTTGCCGCCCTCGGCATCATCTTCGCGGATCATTTAACTCGCCAGCTCGCGATGCTCTAGTTGTTGTTGTTGTTGTTTCGCTCGTATACCTTCTTTCACACGCGGACTCTCGTATATTATGCGATTACGAATGTAATACTCCAGGCTTTATATGGTCGCTTTTGCTCGGCGCAACTCGAGGGTGACGCGTGCGCGGAACTGCTGTGCTCGTGAATGTATGATGGATCGAGTCTAAGTTTTTCGTGCATTCGCTTCGTTTTCCTTTTGCTTGCTTACACGGAGTGCAAAGTTTCTCGTATACAGCATCATCGGAATGTCCAATGCGAGCATATTACATGATACACGTATAATCCGGAGGAACGGAATTTATTGCGAATCTCAGATTTCCTCTTCCATATTGTACCGCCGTAATAATCTGTCCCTTCATTCTTCCCATCAGAGCTCGAAGATGTTCCGTCCAAATATCCCGTGGCAGGACAAGCGGCCATCATCTTCCCCTCCCGCATGCGGCTTCGCTATACCTATACGTACATAAAATAAAAACGGAGAGAGCGGTCGCACCACTTTCGCCGCTTGAATATATATCTCGTCATGGAATTTCGTCTCTGGCGCGTCGCTATATACGTACACCCTCGGAAAATTGTGAAATGATATAACAACGGCCCGACGGAATGGCGCGATCACGTGTGCAGACGTTTTATGGAAGATCTCCTTGTGGTGCAGTGTTACTTAAAGAAGCGCGAGCCATCCTTTATGACATTTTTTCGAATAAACTTTACGTTTATTACAGTAGAGATTACGCATTCGATGTGGCCTCGTAAACCGCTTGTCATTTCGTGGCGTTGTTACATCGTTGAAAACGAATTTTGTTTTCCAAAGGTTTTATTGATCCCCCTCGTATAGGCTGAAGCCCTTAATAGTGTTTTTTTTTCGAAAATTGGAGAAATATTCTGATGCAGAAGTGCTTTTAAATGAACCTTTTCACATGAGCAACGTTATAAAGGCAAAAGTCATTTATTATTTCAATCGAAAATTCGATTTTTTTATGAGGTTCAGTCTTCGTATTGCAATGAAAATGCGCGTTTAACTGAAAATAGGCAAAATGTTATTATTAACTACTTTTTTAATTAAACTTTTTTTCAAATAAACGCTTATATCCGCACATTATGTGCATTTCACAGTACAAAATAAAAAATCTGTTGTCAAGTCACTGGCACTTAGCTTTCTTCAAAGCTTTTTTAAAATTAAAAAAAAAATTAAATAAGTATAATTTTTTGCTCCTTCAGATGCGTTGTCGCAGCATTCATCGTATTGCCAATATCATTGAAAAACAACGCAAAAAAGGAGTTATTGCAAAATCCAAAAATAGTCCCACAATAAGAGCAAAATCACAAGTAAATGTTTTCTTCTGTTCGGTGTGTAAGAAAAATAGATTTGTCATATTAAAATCCGTTGAGTAGCAGCTGAAATCCAAACACGCTGTTACAAAGCTTTCTCTATGAATAAGCAAACCTTCCACGAACAATACGCCCAGAGCCTTATGGCATAATCGACGCAAATAGCGATCGAAGAATGAAAGAAAAATAAAGTTCGCTCCAAATTTCATTCGGCTGTCGCACCAGTCAAACGTCAGTGCCCAATTACGCGAATGAGATGTCTCGCGAATGTACCACTACACTCTCTCGCTCCAGTCGTAATTTCATCGGACGCACGTGCATAAGAGGCAGAGGCTTATCGTGGCTGAACTTCGACCTCATCCCCTCGCGCGCTATGGCTTTTCAAACAATTACTGCCGGCGCGCCAGCCATTAACTCGTTAATCATGCGAGTCGTGTCGGGAGAGAAAGATAGATGCAGCACGCCCGAAAGTGTTGTCGACACTTAGACACACGATATTTTAGCGGCCCTGTTCGAGGATAGCCCTTTTAATGCTAGTCGATTCAGCCTTGCAACGTCCGTGCTACCCCCGTGGAACGACGGGATAATTTCTCCCCTTCTTCGTGCACGCGATCTTCCATACTGTATAGTGTATATACTACACTGTGCGCCATCGCTCTTCTCTGCTTTATTAGAGGAGCGGGTGGATGTCTGTATTTTTTCTCGCCAATTATATCGCGGCTGCATGAGCTACGAGACCGAGAGTTCTTTTAATTGTAAATACGTGCAGTCGTTCAACCGGCTGAGTTACGAGAGACCGGAAACGTCTCAAGGACGCACAGTGTGCCCAGATGGGTATTTTAGTTTCAAAATAAAATTGCACAGTGTAGGAGCTATGAATCTTGATGAAATTTTTTGAGCGTACGAGACGTACAAGTTTTGTAGAATATGGGAAAACTATACAGAAATGCGATATTTTAACTCCCTCTTTACTGCAAAGGGCCAAAAGTGGGTATTTTTGTGAATTTGCGTAAAAACTCGATAATTTTGATTCTGGGGACAGTAAAACGTTAAGTTTTAATATACTACCGCTTTTTTATATACATTTACAATTAAATTTGAAGGAAAAACCGGTCCCAGGTCCAAAAATATTTTTAGTGGCTCGGGTAATCAGTGGAAACATGGAAAATAGCGATTTTCGACGAAAAATCAGCTCCTTTGAATAAAGGAAGTGATGTAAACGATTCTAAATACTTCCAAATCATTGAATATTCATTTTTTCGATCAAGAAATGAGAGGAGAACTATAATCGAGGTTATACAACATTTTCCGGACCGGAATATGGGTCCAAAAACGCGATTTTACACGAAAAACCAGTTTTTTAAATAAAGGGAGTGATGTAAAGGATTCTAAATACGTCCAATCAATAAACATTTATTTTTATTGTACAAAAATAAAAAAAAATTCTTTTTTGATGTTTCCAAAAATATTTTTGCTCGGAAAATTGGTGAAGAGTTGTGACTTTCCGCGAAAAATGATCATTTTGAGTTGATTATTTTTTTACTGTACCTTTTTTAAAACAACTATTTATCTATCAATTTATTTTTATTTACTCTTTACAGAATTCTAGATAATTTTTTAACCAAATTTTCTGGCTTTATAAATTTCCAAAACACTTAGCTATAGATATTTATTTATCACAAAAATAATTGAAATGCTGCTGCATTTTTTTCTATTTTACTGTATCATACATCAATTTATTGTCTGCTCCGTTTTCGAAAAGTTAGTTTCCGTCTTCACTAAAAGAACTTAGATCAAGGATCTCTTAACTAAAAGTACTTAGATCAATGCTGTCTTCACTATCGCTATCTGTCCTGTCTGAACTAGAACCTATGATAATTTCATTATATCTAAAAAAAATTGTAAATATTAATCCAAGCTATTCATAATATTAATTAATTGATGGAATACTCCTAAAATTTTTACTCATCTCGTATGAAACAAATTTAACTTAAACTTTGCGAATTATTTCTAATTTGGGCATAATTTTTCGATTAATCATATCCTTTTATCAAACGTTTTAGAACACGATCATTCGCTTGATTTTCTAGAAATCATGTGATTAGTTGCGCGATCAGTTTAACGATTTTTACTTATTTTTTTTTTAATAGAATTACGAAAAATAAAGCATTTAGTGAAGAGAAATCAAGAGGTCTCTATGGGAGATGGACTTTAAAAACATTTGTTTTTAACTTTTTCACATTGATAGTTTTATTGAATTTATATATTAGTATTTTAACGTAACCTAGCTGTGATTAAGAAATGTCTTTCTTTATAACATCAATTCCGAAAAAAAAGTTATGAAATTAGAAATTAAGTTAAATCAGGTAAAATATTTCTAGTTTTATTTCAAATCAATGATTAAATTTCAAATTACTCAATACTAATTCATGATTTAACAAATTCTTGCAAATTTTTAAAATTAATGATTTTATAAATTTTACTTACCCTTCTTTAAGAAATTTTTTTGCAAATGCTGGAATTGTATGTATATTATGTTTTTTCGACCGTTCTTTAATGTGCATCAATGACAAGAAAGGGTCAGAGGAATATATCGCACGATTGAAAACATCGAATAATCTATCTTTTCTACTTATTTCTCGAGCATGCATTATGATATGCTTCCTGTAATACTTATGCCAGGCTTCATTTGCATCTTCAGAAAAGTAAGCCATTGGCAATGGTAACTTTTTCGCGATTTGACATCCGTGAATCAATAATTTGTGAAGACTTGGGTTCATCCTAGCCCATGGAAATAAATTGTAGTGCATCTGATACGTGTCATAACAGAAAGTCTCAGTCTCTGTGAAATTCAGCTCGTTTTTGCATTTAAACAATAATAATATTATTGCAATATTACGAACGAATTGCACCTCAATTTCTAGGGAATCTGCAAATTTTTCTGGCTCAGCAAATCACCTTCTTGCTAAATTCCCCGTATTAGTCGTACCATGGCCCTGTAGTACTTGATCTACTCTGATTCCAAAATCATTGTAAATACGTTTTTGTACAGTTAACTTTCTCACTTCAAATTCAACTAAATATATTATAAAAATAAAAAATTAATTTTCTTAATGTGGTTTATTGTTCTCATTAAAATAACTGAACTCCAATTTAGATTGATTAAATAACTTAATTAATTAATAAAATAATTTAGTTATGTTCGTAAGTATTAAAAAAAATCCACTAATCAATTGACACGTAGCTTTCTTTAACATTAATTCGAATTTTATTCAATAAAAAATATAATTTTAAATATTATAAAAACAATTTAGATTGATTTTTCTTTTAAGTACGGAATGAAATGATTTTTATTATATTTGCAATATTTTATATTACAATCACATGACATTGGAATTCAGTTATCATTTCACGAATGAAAAGCGTAACAAGTAATGATCAAGTTACCTTTTAAGGCCACTCTGACATCCCAAGTACAAATAGATTTTCTATATGAAATATGAAGAAGATGTTCGAAAGCTTTTATTTCACAGTGTAATAATCCTAAACCATATTTCAACGCTGATTCATTGGGTGTAAATTCCGTTAGCTTGTCAAAATTATGTGAGGTCACTAGACAAATCGGACATCTAGTTGTTGCTTTATTTCTAATTATAGCGTTGATGCACTTTCCGTCGAATAAAGTTAGAAATACATTAAATTTCACTATGACACTTTTTCCATTTTTCATTTTGAAGGTATATGGAACGAGAGCTTTTATTTCAAGTTTCAATCGTTGATAATCTCGTAATATTGCATCTTCATCTTCTTTTTCTAGCAAAATGCGCAATGGTCGACATAAACGATTTCTTTGGGGTGTAGGAGTCACCCATGAGCATGAGCTATCTATAATAGAGTAAAAGAAAAACAGCTATAACGTTAAGATACGAGTAAGCAATAATATTTCTCCTAATACATAAATATTATTGCGAAAAATAATGACTTAATGCTAAAAATAAAGATGCTCTGTGGAAGTTATTAATTAACCATTTACATGGCCTTTATCAATAATTAAAAAATTTTATCTTTAACGTTTTTGTCCACAATGATTGTTCAGAATTACATTTAATTAAAATCTTATTGCAAAGTTAACTTTTTCCGAATATCCGATTCACATTTTTTATAATTACTAATTTATTTGGATTGTATTTAATGATTCTGTAAATAGGAGAAATGCGCCCAGTATGGATACCCTTAGGTATTTTAGACGTAACTTTTAATTGGCACAATGAAAATTTAAATTCAGAATTTATATGTATTCTTTAGTCTATTTTATAAAGTTGGAAAAATTGGTCCAAGTCAAATCCAAGATTTAAAAGAATTATCTCCATAAATGTAAAACGTTGATTTTACGAGTATGCCAAAAGTTGCGCCCAGTATGGATAATTTTAGCTATTTTGGCTTTAAATATTTATTTACCCTCAAGAAAAATAACAAATTTAAACATAAATTTGTTTCTTAAACAGCTCACTATAATATAGAAAAAGTCCCGCTTCGATGTCACGTGCAATAGTTAATTCGCCACATTAATATAAAATTTGCAATTTACTATCGTTGTAAAATAAGTTTTGACACTCTTCATATTAATTACTCAAATTATTCATAACAATTTGATCATTTTCTCTATAACTTTTGCTATGATTAATTTAAAATACAAATCCCAAAATACGTTTAATGGAGAACAAATATTGTTATTGGAAGCTGGAAACAAAAATTGCCCAAATAGGGAATTATCCACACTGGGCGCATCTCCCCTATTCACTGTTTAAATTGAAATATTTGTAATTGCAAGCTACTACGTAGCTATAATTATATCTCGTTTTAAGGATTCAGTGAGATCAGATCAATTTCTTGTTAAAAAAATGTTATTAATTATACAATAAAAAAATGACACTTACTCGACGCAGTACAGCTTAATTTGACAATAAGCATGTTCTTTACAAATAGAGATTGTTGAGCATCTAAACACTCATTTTCTATATTTTCACAGATTTGATGTGAATTAGTATATCCAGATGAGCTATCGAATCCTGCCGTTACGATTAATTGAAGCTTTAGTAAATTTCTTTGATCCCAGTCTTCTGCTACTGCATTGCACAATCTTTCTGCGGTTTTGTTTAGCAAACTTTGTGTAGATGGTAGAATTTCTATTTCTGATGCATTTGTAATCTTCGGCTGACATTCAGTCATCAAATCTTTAATGATTTATAAGGAGGATATATTGGAACACTTCGCTGTAGGCAATCTTGACGTAATGCAGTATATGTCTTAACACTGAATCCATTTTCAAGATAAAATGCAAATGCCGATTCTTTTGAATGTATCAATACATTTGTATTAATATTTTGTTCACATACGGTATCGTCTGTACTTCTTTCTTCACAACTTTCAATGTTCTGTTTGTCGGCTAATTGAATTGCCAATTTTAATAAATCGACATTGAATTCTGCATATTCAAGAATTTCATGAGCTCGCCTATAAAGTGTACTTTTGCTAGCTTCTTGAATCTTAATGCGTTTTCTTCCACCATCAAAACTATTTCCTTTAATTCTTTTTGGACGCCGTCCTTTACCATTACCTTTCCTTTTCTTTTTTCTGTTTTTACGATTTGCCATTCTATAATTTATACAACATTAATATATGTTAGTACAGTTTAATGTTGGACGAAAATTATTTTATAATATTGTAGCAACCTTAGTAAAAATTTGAAAATGTAAAAAAAAAAAAACATAAGTAAATGTAACATTAATATATTTTTAAAACGTTTGAAAAACGTTTCGTGCTCACGGTGACGCTGAAACACATTTAAATGACACTGATCCCTACTCTGCTAAAAGTTTAAATTTAAATTATCATTTTATAGGCAATATAATGAAAAAAGAACGTGGAAATACAAAAACCCGCTTAACCCTTTTTTTAATTTCTAAAAAAACCGTTTAAACACATACACACACACATATATATTTAAAGAACTGAATGTACTATTTCATTTTACGGTGTTTTAATATATACAATATTTTATAATGCGAATATTATAATTCTAAATTTGTTTAATAGAACATTTTTACATATGCGATCATAGGATATATCCTGTAATACATATAAGACTATATTAATTTAAAAACTTGAATATATTTAATTTTACCGTGTTTTGATAAATACAATATTTTATAATTTAAATATTATAATTCTAAATTTGTTTAATAGAAACAAATAATTACATTTAAATTATAAAATATTGTATATATTAAAACACCGTAAAATTAAATAGTACATTCAGTTCTTTAAATATATATATATATATATATATATATATATATATATATATATATATGTGTGTGTGTGTGCGCGCGTGTGTGTATGTGTTTAAACGGTTTTTTTAGAGATTAAAAAAGGGTTAAGTGGATTTTTGGGATGTTTGCGCGCAACATCCGTGTCGGAGAACACAATTTATTATTCGAAGACGATTTGTTTTTCTTGTATTCCTTATAAATAATTATGAGCTGTATGCAACCGATTATTTCTTTATAGACACAATTCTCGGTATCGATTCGTATGTAACTTTTGTCGCGGAGTTGCTATGCGCCGAGTTGAGTCGGAATTCGTGGAACCCGTACATAAAGCCCTGACGTCGTCGGAGCTGCTGGCGTCAATATTAATAATTTGACAAGATTATATGAGAAACAAAAACTTGTTTCGGCCAAAAATTAGGCATTACAAAATTCGAAAGAATGAGTTTCCACAATTTGTCACGTGAATCATTGCTGCAACTTGAAAAAAAACTCGCAATATACAGTAAAATAAAAGTCGCTCAAGGAAGAAAAAAAGTATAATATAACGCCAGTGATTTTCTGAAAGAGGACACACCAAAGTAAAGATCTGCCCGGTAGGATCGAGAGAATTGGTCGACTGCAGGCCTGATTGCCATCATTTGAGTTCGATTAAGCGATCAAGCCATGATCCGCCGGCTCGGTCATAACTCGCCGCTCGCGAGGAGGAATGTTTTTCCTATACTGTAGCCTCTCAGCGAGGAGCCCGGTCCGGACCGGAACGGGTTTGTAAATGCATACAAGGTGTTCCCTTGCAAAAACTCTTCCTTCATCAAATCAGCGCGGCTAACCATCATATGTCTCCATTATGAAATTATAAATTTTAATGCTCGCATATATATTAAAGTGGCCTTGTTATTTTTCGAGAGATATCGACGATGAAAAACACTTGCGCTCACCGTGTATCTTTAATGAGCTTTTCTTGCGTAGCTATACCTTTCGTGGTGAGATCTTGACGTATTTGACGTAAAACGTGCGGTATTATTTGATCGAAGACTGCACTTTTGGCGATAAATTTTAAAACGTCATATTTTTAACCTCAACTACACATATCAAACTGAAAATACAGTCGCGGCAACATTACCGAATTCGACCCGACCAAGCAAATACGGACTCCTATGAACGTACGGCGAGCTCAATATGAGTTTTTCAGCGTCTCGGCCTTACGTTTCTCCGCCGCCATCCTTTTTCTCTCTCCTTGCGCGATGCTCTCTCTCTCTCTCTCTCTCTCTCTCTCTCTCTCTCTCTCTCTCTCTCTCTCTCTCTCTCTCTCTCTCTTTCTCCGCGCAGCAGAGTACAACGAACCTCTATTTTCACGAGCGCGCTTCTCATTCGCCTGATGTTGGAAAGGCCAACATCGATTTTGGATATAAAAGTAAATAACCATCGCCGTATCCGAGAAGGCTCGCGCGCGCTCGCAAGCGCGAAAGGGCCGCTCCCGTGGCTCTCGTATAGACCACTTTTGCTCTATGGCCTATTTGCAAGATGGTCTGAGCGAACCGGCGCTGAAGAGTTTATGCTCCTGCTCATCCTTTGCCTTTTTTCCTCCATACATACTCTCTCGCTTTTTTCTCTCTTACTCGCCGCTGATCTTATGATGATATGGAAAAAATTCTCTGCGAGGAAAACTGCTTTTCTCTTTTTTTTTTTTGGAGAGGGGGAAGGAACGCAATACAGTAACGGTGGTAATCCGGATTAGGAGGTTCGGAGAATTCTGGGAACGTGAATAAAAAACGTTTTTTATGCGACGTTTGCGCTTTTGGAATATTGACGGAGCTAGCGAGCATTTTTTATTCTGCGGGGGGCCAGTCGCTGAAACGATTTTATAGAGAGAATTAGGGGGTTTGGTTCATTATTAAGGAGCCCGTATCGATATTTTCTGATTAAATATCCGGTGCTGGGTAAAAAATCGAAAAAACCATATAATTTTTAAATCACTGTATTTCAACGTTATATAATAGAAAAATCTGTTAATTAATTTGCTTCATCTTAAACGTTGCGAAAATTATTATCATCATTCCGAGAACTGATTTTACACTACGTTTCTTTATTCAAGATTTTTATCCAATTTCGTTCACGTTTATCCAACTTTTAAATCGAATTAAATGTTGGTAGAATTTATAAAAAAATGTGTATATTGAGGGTATGGGTCCAATAAATTTGTACTGTCTAAAAAAATCAAAATCTTTATCTGATGCCATAACACTGAGAGTAAGAATAAAATTTCGTTTCTTTTTTAAATAATATGTATTTTATATAAATTGTAAAAAAAGATATCACTGCAAAAAGGAATCTTAATTCTAAAAATTGTTTCATGTACTCATACGAATATTTTATACGTGGTTATTTTTCTTTATTTAATAGTACAATAAAATTGAACTGTGGGGAATTTTGAAACAAACAAATTCGACCTCTATAAATTTACCAAATTTTTGATCAATTAGGTGATCCTATAGTATATTACGATACATGTGACCTAAGTAGCACTTTTTTGCACGGCTACCCTCGGGTCCTAATTACGCCAAGCAGAAGTGCTACTTAGATCCTGAGTATACGTATAGAATTTTAAAGCACTTATTTAATAGTACTTATTTAAGTATTACTTTAATCTATTCTATTAGTAAAGCAAAGTTTGAACATATTTTTCACAAAATGTTGCCTCTTAAAAGAGTGATTATACTATTTCAGATTTAGGGAGATAAAATTTTATTTATATATAGTTTATTTGTACAGGCTATAATGAACAGCCGAAAAAAATGTTATGCTAATTATTAATCAGGAAAAAGTGTCAGGCGCAAATAAAAGAATGGAAAGAAAAAAAAATGAAATAAAGGACAAATGTTTCGCTGGTATTTGCATGGCTTACTGCGCGAAATGCCGCTCTTTTAGCTACGTATTGTTATATCCCATTGCTTGAGTAAATAATACCAGGCAGAGCCAACGCAGTTATCTCGTGAATTATGGAAGGCATTTTTCATAGGTATAAAAATATCACACTACCTCATCTTGCGTTGCATTTTTATGCCTTTCTTTACATACAACAAAATAATGCAGAATAAACACACGAGGTGATGCATTTAAATATGAGAAAATTACTGGCTTTACTTTTCAACTGTCTCTGCATCAGAGGATAATTCCGCTTGGTCGGAAAAAGAATTTCGCGCGATAATTAAAAAAGTCCGGATAGCCGTGTGCGCAAACATGCTGGCACAATTGCGATATTTTGTAAAGCTACGAGAGCTTTTTACAAGCTAACTCTCGCGTGCTCGCGACAAATCCGGATGAGCTCATATCGCGACGCTTTATTCTACTCATTAACGAACTTTTGGTGATAAAAAATGTTTTCGCTCTGATATCAAACACCCTGCGCTAATGCGCCTCTTGTTCCGCGAGCTCTTTGAAAGAAAAGCAGTTCGATCGGTAACAAGAACTGATCTCTATGGCGGGATTTCGATACTTTGAATAAACAGGCAATGTGGCTTGAGAGCGGCAAGTTGATAAAGTCGGAGCGCGCGGCATCGATCGGATTCTAATACCTTTATCGGCAGCATCCTGATAGGCCATTTCGGCCATTCGGGAGACCCAGAATTTACAGATGGCAGTAGCGCACGCGCCTCCGCGATACCGACGAAATTGAATCAGTTATATATAAATTGCTCTTAATTCCACGACAAGCTATTAGAGCCTAATGCGTTCAAAGCGCACGAGGAATGGACGTTTCGTACCCACTCGATCGTACACCCCCAGAGCACATTCGAATGGGATATTGCGCACGTTCCAATAACGAAAATCGTTTAAACGCGCAGTATCCCCGATGTTTCATTAGCCGTTTTTGTTTCTGTTTCAGGTAAGGCATCGCCAAATTAAATAACTCATTTAACAGTTCTTGCTGGTGTCCGTGTTGCATCGCTTTGACGTACAGAGTAAGTGATGTAAATCAGTATTCTCTATTTTTATACAAACTCCCAGCAGCTCTCGGAGTGTATGACCGGTCAAAAGGAACAAACTTTTCGTCTTGTTATTTCATCTTTAAGTAGATTATCGGAGTGTCCTCGTTTGTTCCGCTATTCGGACTGTATGCGAAAGTTCGATATGCCGCCGAGGCGCACAAGCCCCGCGCGTCAGCTTTGCATCGAGATTATCTGCCATTATGTAAATGCGCAGCCAAGGGACTATGCATTTGAGCCGCTAATGCAACATCTTTTACGAGCCGGTCCTCTCGTCCACTTTCCGACGCGCTTTATATACACGTATAAAGCGGCAGAGAGTCGTTCATAATTTCGGATATTTATTGGCCGTTGTCTTTCGGGGATATTCGCAGCCAACAAACTGTAAAATTACGCAATAAACTTGCCTCGGGTGTGCACTTCGTTTAACGTTTTATAGCCGATCGGGTGGCGGATAGCCAAAAAAAAAAAGAAAAACATTGACGTTTGGAAGAGTTTGTTTCTTTTCGATGCGGCCGTTTGATATTTACTTGTCGATCAATATACATGGCGTCAGCATATTTGGGTCTTTTCTCAATACACAATACATATGATAATTTAATTTCAATAACGCTTTTCATTTACAGGTATTAATCTATTTAATAATATGTATATTCATGCTTTGTTTCAGCAGTATTGTAACTTTCCTGATGAAATATATTTTGCATGTAATTTACAGGTTCCATTAGCGACGTTAATAGATATTTGTTCATATTTCAGATGCATTAAGGTAACTCTTGAATACTCTACAACGCAGCGCAGTGACATAATACGGTCGTGATAAAATAACTCCTGCGATGCGTTCTTCCAATAGACTGTCCAACATCGCGCGGATCCTAGACGTGCCGGGACAATATAAAGCTCGTCTCGGTACATATCCACCATTTCCCCTCACGAGCACGGGGATTACACTGCAGCTCGCATATAGCGACTCCGGAGGAAAAATAATATCTGCGGCCTGTGTGGCTCAGGAGCGACGCGAATTTTCACCGCCGCGCGACAGAGGGAAAGACAAGCCCTTGGATGGTCACGTGAGAAGAGACGTTATACTCCGGTGTACTCTGCGCTGAGCGCGAGCTCGGGCAAACGATCCTGGGCGGTCGTTTCGAAACCCGAAACCCAGTCGCGCGTTTAATATTCCGGAAAAATCGAAACTCCATATCCCGCGATCGCTCCCGCGCGCGGGCTGCGCTTTTATTCGCCCGGCCGCTTTTCTTTTTTCGAGCGGGAATTTCGTTTTATGTTCGTGCGAGTTTTCGTGTCGGCGGCGGGGATATACGTTTCCGCGCTTTGAAGTTGATAAATCGCAGCCCGCACAGTTTCGTTGATTTACTTCCTTCGGGATACACGCGCGTCGCACCTGTACACAATACAAGGCATTTTTGCGCGAGAAGCAGCAGAGAGCGCGGCTAATCGTGATTTTCGCACGTTTGTTAAATCGCGCGGGGTGTGCCCGCGCCTTTTTATCGGCTCGTGTTTCTCACGAGGCTGTTAATTCTGAAAGCGCGGCTGCACTTAGCTCCCGCGCAGCTCCTCTCGTACATCGCTCGCGGGAGTATCTACAACATGTTTTCCCGGGCTCTGGCATATATTTCGCCAGTTTCGACTATATACTGCACGGATATTACCTATAGTGGGTTATACACGCTCGTATACGAGAGAACGAAAAGCGTTAAATCTTCGGTTATTATTCCGCGCCGAGTAGCATAGATCTCGCAATCGCGCTCATGTGCTTTTTTAAGCTCGACCGCATTAACATGACGTCACGTAATTCCTCGAGCATGAAGACACGCGCGAGTCCAACCCCCCGAAAAGAGAATTCATACTCCCGCACATATCCGAAATGAAAATTAACCTGATTCAATTGCCCACGTCCCAGCGGAGCCGCGCAATTTCCTCCCGTCCGAATAGCCTCGAAAAAATGTCAAGAGAGAACAAAGCTGTCCGCGCAAGCTGCAGTCCGAAATTCAAATCCGTGGCCGTAACGCAGCCGCCAGACGCAAATAGCCGTCCGCGGAGATTTAAGCGCTCGTCGGATCAAACGATTCTATTTTCCACTGTTGTACGCGTATTTCTCGCTGCATCGCTCGCTACAACCTCTCTATATATCTCGGTAATAACGCGCGCGGCAAAGAAGGCATAGGAAGCTTTCCCGGCGCGCGAGAGTTATCATCGGCGTCGGGGATCTAGCTCGCGGAATACGAGATGAGTGGCGGGGATAATAATTTCGTCGGATTTAACAAGATTCCCCGAGCGGCTGAGTTATGCTCGCGCATTACCTCCATACGCGCCTTATTCCGGGGCCGATTCGTCACGCTGCCTCGCGCGGCTGCGATGTATATGCGGGAAAACGTGCCTTGCCTGGATATTTTCCGGGCCGGCTGCATTATTTCGGACTGCTTAATTCCGCGAGTGCGAGCCGGCGGGAAATGAAATGCTGTCCTGGATTCGCTGTGCGCGCATCTCGCGTGTACGCTACCACTTGGTGCGCTTACTTGAAAATATGATCCGGCGCTTCGATGGACTTTGAAAATTTCCTAATTGGGCTTTTTACGGGACATTCGGTTTCCTCGCATTTCTCATCGGAATTTCGCGGACCTACAACCCGGTTTGATATGTGCACGTTCGGATAATGAGACGACGTGCGTATTTTAGGTAGAAGGGTGCGCATGCGAGCGCGCTTTGGAAGAGTGGCACATCAAACGTGAAAGCGTATTCGAGCACGAGATCTATAAAGAGTTGAAGTTGCGTCAAAAGCTTTGGAAGAATGTCAAAACGCTTGAATCGTCATTGCGAAGCCGCTTCAATCCGGATCTCAGCGTCGACCATCATGCCCGGTAATGAATGAAACATCGCGTTCCATCTCGACAAGATCCAACATTTTGAAGTGCACCCTGGGTGAGAGGGAGAGAATCTCGGTGACCCGGGCCGGCTGTAATTAAAATAAAGTGCGCGCAAGTGTAGCCACGGCGCTCTCGCTCGGTTATAACGCCCGAGGGTTTGCAGTCCGCGTATTTGGATTAGCATTTACGAGTTATAAACGCCGGGAGAGCGTCTCCGGCTCTTTATGTGGCTCGAAGCGCGCGCAAAAACTAATGGCGCGTATATTCGACGGCCGCACTGAATTAAGCGCGATTAATACGGCCAGCGCGGAGAAAAACCGCGCTGCCGAATTCGTTGGCGCGTACAGCTTCGGCAAGCAAATTTATCGTTCCATATGCAAGTATAATATATTCAAATTTATTTAATTTGTTACTGTATTTTGTATACATAAGAATATTGATATGGACTTTAGTTAAAAAAGCAACAAACTGACATTTTCAATTTCATAAATTTTGCTTCTAATATAGAGGCCAAAATGTTCATTTTATGTCAACTTTCTATTTCCGCTATTGTTAAGTTTAAGTTTGTAAGTCTTTTACGAAACATACAAAATTCATTAAGATATTTTGTATTTGAACAATATATTGAACTATAAATGACATGCAGAAATGCTCCATTAATCGTAGCCTTATACACTCGTTTTACTGTCTTCTTCAACCCTCACCGATTCAACTTACCGATTCTCCAATCTTTAACTATGCGGCGATAGGTAGCGCATATGCAAATTTTCATTTCCCTCGTCGGTATCTGTGCGTCAAGTGTAACTATATAGCGGTCCACTGTACCTTTATCCGAGAAGCCTGTTGGACCTCCTGCACTTGGGCTACTCATGCTATAAACTCTGTTGTCACAGCAGAGCCGTGGTATAATAATAATACTGAGACTGTGGCTCCTAGCTACTTCCTTGCTTGATTTGCCATTGCAACTTTCTAAAAGGCAAAATATTGTTTGACACATTTTGTGCTGCATATACTGATAGTTCAAATTATTGTTAATAAATCCAATATCGCACTATTCCGATTATACCAATCATGCTCATTTGAATTTATTCGTACTTTTAAGTAGAAATTTTACAACTCTGTTCATCTCATAATATAATAGTGCATTTCCCGACCTACCCGAAAACTGACCTGAAAATCGCGAACGTTTCTACCAGGGTATAGAATCCTGCGTTTGTCCGTGCGGAAGATTGATCCGTCGCATGAGTTTTCTGAGTGATTTACTATAAGCTCGACGATAACTTACAATGAATTTATTAGCTAATTTGGATTGTGATCGATCATCGTAAATAGCGAATCGATTTACGAAAGCGTCGTAAAATTTTCAAAAAGCCAGCGTAAATCCCGCCAGGCGAGAGGATACCTCACGCACCACCTTAATTTATGCAGCGCTTATACCTATATGCTTATATGTCTCGATTAATTCGCACCATTAAATTATCTTTCTCCCTCTCGCGCGCGCGTGTCCGCGAAAAAACACTGCTGTCGCTGCAAAGTTAAAAATCGGCCCGCGCATCGACGACGCGCGCGGTCTTAAAACCTTTTCGAAGGCGGGGCGCGCGCGCGGCTTCTAACTAAAACCCTGGAAAAAATGCTTTTTTAATTTTCCCCAAAGTTACAGCCTATAAATTATGCGCGCTGAACGGAAAGCTCGAGCACACGGGATAGGCCATAAAACGAAACTGCCATTTTTATGGTTGGCGGGATGTCCAATTACGGATGGTCGTTTTTCGCAATTTTGTTTCGCCGACCGGGAATTGATAGCCCGCGGAGACCCTGATAATGGAACGATTCGCGGCAAATGAAAAATCGCTTCGGGCGTACGCGCACGCACGTATACACGTGCGGCACACACTACGTTTTCATCCGTTTGCAGACAAAAATTTACGTTAAACTCACCTGGCTCGTCGACGCGAGAGCCGCCTGTTGTTTCTTTTTTCGCCCTGCTCGCCTGTGTAGTATGCAACTTTTTTAATCTCGTTCGAATCGATGGACTTATACGGGCCGATTATATCGTATACGCCGAGCTTGAAAGGGAAATTCCATTGATATTATCGAGCTTTGCGACTGTTTAAGCTTTATTAATTTTTTTTTTATATTTGTCGAAAAAATGTACATCATTCGTGAATTTTACAAACGATGGGCGTTTCTCGAAATTATTTTAATATATTCGTCGCGATTATGATGTATGCAAAACAAAGCAAAACCGTAACGAGGGACAATTATGAAATAATTCAAAACTAGCCTATCAGATATATGCAAATACCATTATCTCCGAGCGATCGAGGGAACGTCGAGGTTTTACAAATTCATCCTTCGGATCGTGTCCAAAAAAGGGATTATAACCAGCCAAAGCAAGCAGCGCACGTGCATTTTATTGACAGAGCATGAGCTGCATCAATTTGAAAAAGACTAAAGAGCTCAGCGTGCGAAGCTGTATCTCGTCTCGATATCGAGCGTTCGCTCCCGGAAGAATCGAACGCAATAATTACGAGGAGATCCGTGCGCGCGCTGGCACGAATTTCTCTCTCTCTCTCTCTCTCTCTCTCTCTCTCTCTCTCTCTCTCTCT
>QLSS01000031.1:917112-927805 GCA_024372645.1 Trichomalopsis sarcophagae | reverse complement strand
ATAGTACATGAGTACTGCCAATCCTTGCGCAGATGGCTTGCTTAAACTCATTCAGATCCACAACATTTTGTATTATTTTTTAATTGCTCCTTCAGCAAAATAATCGAGATTGAAAATATTTAAAAAAGCATTAACATTGTATATTTAAATAATATTTTATCTCTATTGGAACTATAAATTTAGTTGGAGGAAGCTACGTGCTAATGAAATGGCAGCGGTTTTCTTCTATCATTGCAGTCTTCATGGTGTCCTTGACCACTTCTTCACACACTTTATTGAATTGGTCGTTGATAGAAACATATGCAGACTTAGTCATGGGTTTTAAACAGTCTATCAACCCACAAAATGTTGATAGACCAGCGTATCTAAGTCCAAGAGCACGAAATGTAACCACTGCTTTTCTGCTGTTCTCCCAAACATGGTTCTTGACGCTAACTTTTCTACATGAGTTGATAACTGCCAGCTGACCACATTCAATGCACTACTTTAATTTTGAATCCTAATCCTTGAGCTTCCGATTCGTCAAGTTGAACTTTTTCATGACATCGATTCCAAATCAAAAGTTCCTCGAGCGCAGGAAATAGAATGTTGATATCATTTAATCTATTCCTGAACTCAGAGGTTCCTTCCGCTGCTGGAGTTTGCATCTTTCTTGCTAATCTTGAAGGTCTTGGCTTGTTGGCAGGTTCATCCTCACTCGTTACTCCTAGCAATCTTCTTGGCCTCTTCTTACCTCTTCCTCGAGAGTACTTATTGTCTGGATGGGTACTCGCAAACCTTCCCTTGGCATCTCGATTATCACACATATTTTTAAAATCAGTACACCTCACGCTTTTTTAAATAACTTCACTGCTCTGCTTTTAGACTAACACTTCACTTGTTTTTACTTTTTAGGGTTATCAGCTATATGCTATAACCCCAAAAACACTACACACTACTTAAATTAATTTAATTACACTTTTAAAAAATATCAGCTTTTTATGTATTAAAACATCAGCTATGTTTACTTAATGTAAAACACATCCCAAGACTATATCGGCTGTGTTTTGAAATATTTGTTGTCTGCTAGCAGAACAGCAGAGAACGGTCGCTCTGTCCTTCTCCGACACATTGATTCTACCTGCCCATAGGTGACGCGCGGGTGCGCGATATTTGAATTCAAATAAATGTCTCTACGTTTCAATCAGAGCCTTATATAAGAAGCGAAACTAGAAATTTATCTCGAAAATAACGCAAAAAAATCTTTTCAGTACGCTCAAATTTATTTATTAAAATATGTACGCGGAGCATAATATACGTATATACTACGATAAAAAAATAGTATTTTCAACATTTACAATCAAAATTTCTTTCAACAAAAAATGAACAATGACAAAAAATGAAAAATACGCAATTTTACGAAAAAACGATAAAAATTTTATTTCAGTATTTTGCTTATAACTTTGCGGGAAATTTTCTTTTCGATAAACGGGTTTCAAGAGCGGGTTCTACGGGAAATTTCCTGTCAAAAGGAAAAAGAAAAAAAATGGATTTTTTCGATGTTTAAAAGTGTTATGTACCCTGAATGTATACGATTTGGTTTAATAAATAAAATAAAATAAATTTAAAAAAGAAAATTATAATTTGATAATATAATGATAATAATTATTATTACTATTATTAATTATAAAATAAAATTATGCATCTTAAATTAAGTTTATACACTAGCTTATAAAAATATTACCTTATTAAATATGAAATGGTCTGAAAAATATATAAATAAATAAAATAAATAAAAAAATAAACAAATATTACTACTCCGCATAACAGACGTAACGTCTCTTCCGCGGTTGCAACAAACCGATCAGCTTATCCTCGATCGTTGACTGCATGGCCTTCTCCAATCGCTTCCTCTTGGCGATCGTCTTCCTAGTAAACACTTTGTAAAATCTGTCTATTATATTAATGTATTTGTACATCCACATCTTTATCTCATTGATATCCAAAGATATTTTTACTCGGTTCCTGTCCTCGAAATGTACCAGGAAATCGCCGCCTCTGCTATCCGCCATTGCGTACACCTGCACTTCTGCGTTTTGAAGAATGAGACCTTCGTCGCAGGCATCCAAGACTCTGCACGTTGCCTCCATGTGCGACTTCAGCATTAATATAGTTTCCATACTGAATTCTATGGAAGCCACCTGACCGATATCTTCTTTCACGCACATTAACCGTAGCATGAATTCGCTTTTCTCCGGTATTTCGTGAAACCGTTCACCACATAATATCGCGACCTCCTTGTCAGGAGAGAGGGTAAACTCATACGTGTTCCGCAAAGTGTCCAGTCGTGAGTGTGGTGAGAGGATTACCCTGCGGTAGGCATGGAAGTCTTCTTCAACCCGCTTCTTCGAGTCCATCTTTCTTTTTGCGAGTATGTAAGTCCTTTTGGAATTCACTGAGAACGTCGATGTAAGTGCTCCAACAATTTGATGCAACTCCAGTAGATGCAAGTTACAGAATGAGCTCAGATCGTTCTGTCGGTAGGTTTTATAAGGTCGAGTGGTTGAATCGCAAGGGTAGTTGAGGGGTGGAACGTGGGAGAAGATGGGGGAAGGTATCAATGAAGTTCTTGATCAGGTATAGAGTAATTAGTGTGAATACCGAGAATTGCACAGTCCTGACCTGGGGGATTATATGTGAGAACAATGGGCTGTTCGGATATAAAAGGGGACGGAGAGTCAAATGAAAGCCAAGTATCAATGACCGTTTCTAGAATACTCTATAAGTAAAAATGGAAAATACGATAAATGTGTTATTTATGTATAGAAAAGGGTAATTTTATAATTATAAAAACGTGGATTTTCTTTATAGTTACGACATTTTATAATACTTATGTCACAGATTTTTAATAAGTACGTCACATTTTTTTAACAGCTCTGTCAAACTTTCGTATAACGTATGTTTAATTAAAAAATTGAGCGAAAAATTAGCAGAAAAATTAAATTAAAAAATTAATTAAATCAAAGCAAAAATGTATGCGCATTTTAATAACAAATAAATCCGGAGAAACTAGTAAAAGTACCGAGAAGCGTACAATACTTACATCTGATGTAATACAATCGGTATAGGTCAGGTAGAAAAAGGGGATGGGTACTCAAATGAAAGCCAATTCTCAGTAATGACGACATATGACTATTTCTAAAATATATCGCTATATATACACTTTAATAACCAAAAAACAAACATTACAATAATAATCAACCATGATAATAATAATAATATTGTTATTAATGTTTATATTATATAATAATAGAATTGTTTATCAATCGTAGTGTGAACACTAAACATTTTTATTTTTTTTTTTTTACTCCTTTTTCGAGCTTTTCTCTGTAATCATTGTGAATTTTGCAAAATCTAAAGCATTTTTAGAATCCGCAGTTAAATTGTAAACGTTTTGAGCTATTCTTATGTCCATGTACAGTTTTTATATCGTATAAATAGGCTACCTCACTTATTCTATGCAAAAATCTAGAAACAGCCATATATTGTCATAAGAGTAGGATAAAACGTTTGCAATTTAACTGCGGATTCTACAAGTGCCTTGGGTTTTGCAAAATTCGCAGTAATTTTGCAAAAAATAATGTTGGTTTGATTGGCGTCTCCACTCCATGATCTCCACATTATACATTTGAATTCGCGGCAGTCTGCATTCTGTTAATCTATTGGTGCGTGGCGGCCATGACAGCTGAGGCGCGCACTGGCGCCACCTGGGCCGAGCCTGCAGGGCAAACATCCTCATAGAGGCAGTCGCGAATCAAGTGCTGCGCAGTAATCCGATGACTGGCTATTGCGCCATGAACACACACGAATGCGGGGTCAAGCCTGATAGTTTGGTCAACCTGTTGTGCGGCACTGGATTGAGCGCAGCAGGTACTATAGTCCGCTTATCTTATCACTCGCTCGAGTTCATTAAGTGCCGAGCCTTTTGCGTTCGTCTTTCCTCTAGCTGCGGGAGCTTAAATTCTGGGCGCCGACGTGGCTCGTATCGTTTCGGGGCTGACGATCGCGTGGCCCTGATAAGCTCTTGAACTTTAGCACATGGCTCGTATTTATCGTTATGCGCGGATTACGCTAAGTTTTTCGTGACTCGGGTATATTTGTGCGATTTCGCCAGGGAGTATTGCGAAACTTGCTCTGACGTTTTTGCAAAAATGCTGCGTAATGAAAAGGTTTTTGTTCGAGTATGCGGTGTATTGTTCTCACGAGCTGTACTTATACTTAGTGGCATAAGTCGAAAATTCAAGCACGAGAAAAAGACGGTGATTTCCTGAGTCGCACTTGACTATACATGAAATCCCCATATAATTTATTCTATGAAAAGTCGGACACTTTACGGTCGAAAAATCGAGCTATTGCAATTTTTAGAGCACACTCACCAGACCAAGTTTTTACATGCGTTTGGACATTCAATATGTAAAAAACATGGGCTCTAACCATGTGTCAATAAAGAGTTACGGACCATGTACTAATACTACCAAACGTACCCTTTTTGCACCCCGGGTAATTTATTAGTGTGTCCGACTTCTCGTAAAATGACTCATGCACACTCAACTTCGCGATAAACATGTTATACCTCCGAAAATCGCATACGAATCGCAGTTCTCTAATTAAAGCTACGCTTATTTTTCTGGCTACACGAGAGAGTCAGGTAGAGAGCATACAACAAACATTCAAGGCAAGCAAATGATGTTTATTGCGTCAACACAATACAATGCGTTTGCGTGTGCATCGCAGAATTAATCAAACAAACATCGTAATTATGTATCTGCAGCGCATAACAATGCCATTCGTTGGACTCGCGGCGTTAATATCCGCACCGCCGCTCCAGCAAACATCGCACCAACGCCGCGTCGCGTATACACGATTTAAAATATAGCTCACGCGCTGGGAAGAGCAATTTTTTGGCCAATCCCAGCAAACGCGAATCGAACAGGGAGAACGGAGCCAGAGCGATTATCAGGAGAATCGCGTCGAGTAGGCGCGAACGTGATTACGTAATTAGTGCCCGTTCTCCCTGTGTCCACATGTACGCTGGACGATGACCTTCCGTCGTAAAAGTGGAGAAGAGGCGCACAAAATCGGCGGATCTGACAATTCCCGCTCACAGAGAGAAGAGGGAGGGAGCGAACAAGAGAAGCGCGTGGCCATGCAAATTGCATTAATACGTCGCGTTTACGCCAGGCAAATTGCTTTACCATCAATTTCGCTCCGCTGCTTCTGCTGGATACAGCTCCTCCCGCGCGCGCGCCTGCTTTCGCTCTTTCTCGCCGGAGCCATATACCTACGTAAGCACAGCCGATCTGTGTGTGTTTATGCGCGCAAACACGCGCACACAGGCGTTAATGGTCGCGTTTGTTTAAATTAATTTATCGTTAATAAACAACGCGACCATGACGCGGGAGAGGGCGTTGAATTTGCTCTAGGGGCCTGATATGCTGTATAGTGTATATACTCGTCGTCGTCATGCGCTCACGATGGAGTAGCCCTGCCCTATCGGCCGGTTATTTTGTAAACATATAGATTCGGAGCTCCCCGATGGGATGCATGTGTGCGTACGGAGCGCCGGCGATTAGGGAAAGAGTGCTTTACGTGCGCGGTGAACTGATCGCTGTTTCCAGACTGGTGCGTTGCAAACTTCAGCCGTACGCATACGTCAGTTATATACCGAGACTGATGCTGACATCGTATTTGCATTCAGACCTGTCGGAGAGCGATTGTGGTAGTTGGATTTGAACGTTTATATCGCGACTGCGGAAGGATCGTTTTCTTTCAAACACGTTATATTTCCAGTTCACAGAGCGTAATATGAAACTATGACGGCGATTCGTTTTGCAAAGAGCACTTGCTGGCTGCTGATTGCGTGACGCGCATGAGAGGGTCTGAGAAAAGGTCGCCCGCGCCGTAATAGCGAATATCATAAAGCTTGTGGCGAATCGAAGCTTAGCAACAAGTGGCTGTCGACCAGCTTGCCTGCGCAGTCTTTAGAAGGAAACGCGAAGTCTGCGGTTGCTCAAGACCCCCCAACTCTTTGACATCAAAAGGAATTCTTTGCTGCTCGCCTGTTTTAATGATGAGACGGAGCAGGAGACGACGAGGTGAGAAATTTATCGGCGACTATTTCTTACCCTCGAATGAGTAGACCTCCTCAAAGCGCGCCGCGTCGGGAGGTTGTGAAAAACAAGCCGTTAAATAATCGCTCGTTCAAGCGTAAAGGTTTATTCGCATAAACAAGAACAAAGTATTTCGCGCATCTCGCAATTATGAATTCTACGACTACCCGGCCGTCTCGGAACGCCGTACTAAAACATTTTAGTATGCTCGGCAAAACACTCTTACCGCGCGCGCATACGGTATACTTTGTAATAATTACAAAGTATACCTTCGGATAGCGAGTCTGTGAATAATAATAATATAATATACGCCAGGCAGTAAAGCGATGCTTTTACTGCATCCTCAATCATACTTCTCTCATTCGTGATTTTAACGAGGTTCTCAATGCCTTATCAGCCGTGGATCAGCAGAGACAACGTGAGCGAATGAGCTTTTTCCAAAAAAATTCTCGAAAACTCTCCTTGCACTTTCATCGATGGCGCGGGTTCTCTCGAAAGGAATCCATTAATTTGGCCCGTGTCCGGGCGTCGTCTTGGCCGATCGATGCCAATTGCTCGTGTGTGCGCACTTATACTTGCACACTGGTGCTGGCTACACGTCGTTGTATTATCCGGCGACGGGTCCCCGAAGGAATCCGATGACGCTACAGGACGACAAGAGGCAAACCCGTGTATATATAGAATCTTCCTTGGGAAATGCAATTAGGTTCTCGGTGTCGATTCTCAGATGGTCGCCGAGACTTTAGCGAGAATGTATTTTGGTCGAACTGGGGGTTGAATAGCGACGAGTTTTTAAATAGAGCAATATGATTTTTCGAATATTTCCCCGATCACGCGGTGTACATAAATGTACGAGCGTAGAAAGAGTGCATGGGAGCACAGATCAGTGCATGGGGTAAGCAGAGAACTGTAGAGAGAGCTGTCTCGTAAAGTAGACGAGAACGAATGAATGTTTTTCGAGACCTTTCTTTTTTCTCCGAGATATATCAGGATTTGTGTTTTAACAAGGTTCTCAAGTGTGTCGCCTCTCTGAAGGGATAGACTAGTTGACGAGCGTTTAGGATTACGTTTCTAATTGCGTTATAACTATTATATTGCGTAACTGGTACAATGCAAATTGAATAGAGCATGAAGAGTGCTCGCTTCTGCCTTAGGAGTATAGATCGTTATCGAACTAGACACATAATTATGCAGGAATTCTGCATTGCGGACAAAATGCGATTAGTATAATGAAGACGACTTCTGCTTTTACTTCCTCCCGAATTGTCTCTTATTAATACAGTCGAAAAAATTACGGACGCATTGCGTTATGGCACGTTATAATTTTATTACACGGATATAAATAAACCTTATTGATTATGCGCGCATCAATAAGTAACGAAGATGATTCATTCAATTTCATCATATATTTATACCGCAGCGGCAGTAGAGCGAGGAAAATATCGAAATGGCATAACACCCGCTTGCTTAAAAAATAATATTAAAATCAATGAATAGTCAAATGCCCATACGCTTCCAATATCCCGTTCCAAAGTATAAATTTCATAGCAATTTCATCAAACCCATGCAATCGACTCGCAGCGGAGTAAAAAACAAATTAAAAGCGAGGAAACGCGAGCTTCACGCTATATAGCATCGCGCTAACGAAACTTTTCACCGAAAAATCCCGAACATTAATAATCTCCTGCGAAGCTATCGCGTATCATATACACGCGCAGAAATATCTCGCGTTTCAAACGAAACTCGACGCTGCGCGACCCACTAAAGCGCGCATACGCACATGTTCCGTAGAAAAAGCTCCCGGCACACGACCAAAGCCGTGCACCGCGAAGATGAGGCAATTTGAAAAATGAGTCACTGTACTGCAGGACTAACTACGCACTCGTTAAAGCTCCCTCTCTCTCTCTCTCTCTCTCTCTCTTTCTCGTCTTCGCTCTGACCTTTTCGACGTGACAGACGAACGCGCGTTGCAGGTGTTTTTCTCTTTGAATCGCACTGGTTGTTAGCCGACAAATTGAGCGTCAGCTGCTGGCTTTTTTCTATTTCTCTCTTCCTCTCATACGCGCGCGATATTGAGAATCGTTCCTTCCCGAGACTCTTTGTTTCTCTCTCGCTCTCCCGTAGGAACGTGCGGCCATTTCGGCGGAACGAGGACGAGAGAGCCTTGCGCTGCAGGCATCGAAAAATCTCATTAAAGCCGCTGCCCCGGATTTTCCGCGCTGCAGCTTTTTCTACCTGTCGCTAGCTCGACGGAGATAGAGAGAGAGAGAGAGAGAGAGAGAGAGAGAGAGAGAGAGAGAGAGAACAGCTCAAGTCTTGAGAGCACGGACTCCAAACGGTTATTACGTCGTAACGTCCTCGTCGCGCAGACGCCGGTATAAATTTTCGAGATGCTACTGAATGCAAACTGCCTGCTTCCTCCCGTCGACAAATTTTTCTTAATTTTTTTTTTACATTTTTGAAATAATATGAGCAGTTTGATGATTCTTTTCAACCGAGTGTATATGGACAATTCTACAGAAAAAATGCCATTTTCTGGTTGGAGAAACCGAAAAAAACAAATGTTAGGGTACACTCCCGCAACTTTTTTTTCTTATTGTACATGTTTAGAACTATGCAAAACCACGTTCCAACATCGAAAAGGTGCCTTGTGACATTATTTTCTAGGCCCTTCAAATTCGTCGAAAAATAGCCTTTGTTCAACGGTATGTGCCTAAAGGATTAAGGTACAAACAGAAAATGTATTATGGTAGAATGAAAGAACGGGAAGTCAAGAAATTCGTATCTTTTTCATGATTTTTACGCATTTTCAATTTTGCGTAACTTTTGACCAAATCAAGTATTTTTAACGCATTTTTTTTTTTAATTCAAGCTCTTTTCCAGTTCTTTCAATTTACCGTAGTACATATGTGTCCTTATGTATTAGGTGCATGCCCCTGAACAATGGCTATTTTTCGACGAATTTGAAGGGTCTAGAAAACCGTGTCACAAGGCATTTTTTCGATGTTGGAACGTCGTTTTGCATGGTTCTAAACATGTGCCCTAACATTTGTTTTTTTTCGGTTTCTCCAATCAGAAAATGGCATTTTTCCCGTAGAATTCTCCATATACTTCGACTCGGCCTGCTTATCCGGTCGAATATTAAAGATACACTCTATACTGCATATGTGAACTTCTGGAAACATCATTTTGCAAATTAAACCCATTCACGCAAGGCAGCTTCATCGTGCGCTGCACATTCAAACGTCCCAAAACCTTTTCCCTCCTTTTTTGTTCTTATCGTTTTCGCGTAACGTATTTCATATCTCTTTCAGCTGTTATACTCCGTTTTGCGTGGCTGTTCCACTTGCAGCGACGGCGGCAGCATATCACACGCGCATATCTCCGTCTTTCTCGGGCTTCGCCCATATTGCGTAACCCCTTTGACTAGCATAATGGCTGTCACGAGCAGGTCGGCGACGTCCTGGAAAATACTCCCCTTTGCCGCTGGAACGTAATGCGAGCTTATATTCACTTACGTTGTCTTATCCCGCCGCGTCGCGCGAGTTTTATAAAGTGTGCATGCTCGCCTTGTCATTTACCTACCTATCCTTTTTTTGTACCTCCTTTCTCTTCTTCTCATCCTCGCGCTGCTGATGCTGGCTTTTCGAGACAAGAGAGATGTACCGAGAGCCTGTGTATCGGGGTTCCCTTGGCGACGGGTATAAAAGCTCTACGCAAAATAAACAAAGACGCGCAAGCGCGGATCAAGCGACTCGAAACGGTAAATTTTAAAAGCTCGTTGGACTTTTCCGCTATCTTTCTTTCCCCTTATTCTCTTATAGTGGTCAGATTACGGGCGGAGGGGATCTAATAGAGATATTCTTGATAAAAAGTTTTTTGCGAATTTACGACATTTTTGAAATTCATCGTTCCGAAGGTTTAGTATTTGATTGATTTGAGAACAGAGAATTAGAGAGATGGCCGCCACCTCTGACGCTATGCGAGTATGCAGAACTATCTGTTGTAATGCAGCCAATATCTAATCTAATCAATAGTCTGGTTAGTGGCGGCAGGTGGCGCATAGGCACTTTCCCATTTTCCTCAACACAATCTGCGCGTCGAGTGTAGTTATAAAAGTGTGCCACAATACCAAAACTGTCTAGATGCGGTTGCTTAATCGGGCCAGTTATGCTATAACTTTGAACAGAGATGACGTGTGGAATGAATTCTATCTCTCCGTCTCTTGTTTATCGTTTTCTTAAGAGTGCTCTACCCATCCTGACAACCAATCAGAACGCGTGATTTTTCTCCACGAATTACGGCTTTATTTAATAATAAATTATAAATCCGTTTGTTGCAACGTATTCTTTGGATTGTTCTACAGGTGGCATGTTATCGAAATTTAGCAACAGAATACTCTAACGCGTCGAAATAAACAATGCAAAATTACACCGATATGTCGTCTGCTCGTGCAGCAAGAGCGAAGAAATTTGCTACAGTTTTCTGCCTTCTGAAACAGAAAACAGAAACTGTAGCAAATTTCTTCGCTCTTGCTGCACGAG
>QLSS01000031.1:901453-911923 GCA_024372645.1 Trichomalopsis sarcophagae | reverse complement strand
TCTCTCTCTCTCTCTCTCTCTCTCTCTCTCTCTCTCTCTCTCTCTCTGCGAAACTTCAACAGATTCTCTCGGCGACGAAAGCAGTAGAAATATCCATTTTTGTCTCTGTCTCTTGGCGTGTGTACACCTCTGGAGCAGCTTTTCCGAAGCTGCAAAATCGAATCGAAACTTAAGGTACAGGACACACGCGTGGTGCTGTTTTTTCTCGCTCGCTCGCGCGGCGGCATAGAGTACAGAGAAGGCTCTGCGTTATTACCCGCGCGCGTCGCGAGGCAAGAGTGGAAATGGAAATTTAATACTCGCATCTTGGCCGCGCTGCGGTGAGTACGTAGTTTGCAGGTACTCCTGCGATAACAATGAAAAGAAAGCTCCTCGAGACTCGGGAAAACTTCTCCAATTTCCACCAATAAGTATCTTCAATCTGGCTCGAGAAGGAAACCCCTTTTTCCTCTTCCTTCCTATTTTTCCCTCTCGCTCAGCCGCTCGCCGGCATATAATTCAATTATGAGGCTGCAGAAGGGTGCGAATAAAGTTGCAGCTTTTTTGCGAGAGCCGCGCGCCGCTTCTTATGCTGTTTGAATGCCGTTTACAATGAAAACGTATTCTTTTTTACGGTTCGAGCGAGAGCCGATACGCCAGCCTGTGCAACTCGCTGCGCGTCTGTATACATATACAAGCATTCGAGGGTCTTTTCAAACTTTCGCGCGTAATCTTCTCGCTGCTTTGTGTTTTTACTCTGCCCGATTGAACGACGCTTATTTCGACTTTTTAGCTCCTTCCTCCCGCACTCTCCGTTATATTGTCTGGTTAGCTTCGCTTCCAAACTTATAATGCTCGCGCCTTTTACCATAATAAGTATATAACTTGCGCAGTTGCAGAGAATAAATTTCGATTCGAAACGGCGAGCCGAACTTTAAAGCCGTAGTGAGTGCATTTTACCTGTAAAATTAACCTCACGCTTTTACCAGACGTCAAAAACTGCTCACCAGCTGCGGCGATATAATAAAGTCAACGTTTTGATAATCATTACGAGCCACACAAGTCGTAATTCACAATAAAGTTTTCAACTCGACCTGTTTACGCTCTCTCCTCCACCGCCAAAGCCGCAGCCGTACTCTACCCCGCCTATAACTACGTACACCGCTCACGAGCTTCAAGCGCGGCCAAAAAGCGCGCAGAAGAGAAAAGAACTTGTCCCGGCAAGAAACAAGTTCGAGTGTGCAGATGTCGGGCCAGTCACGATCAAAGCACCTCAACGCGCGGCGGGCCAATCGAACAAACTTTCCTAGCCTAGGTGTGTATGGGTCGTCTCCTCGCGGCGGCGCAGCGCTTAACTTTTTCGAAACAAGCGCGGTTATATATGAAGTGCCAAGCGACCGGACAAGTTTGCGAGCGTACAACTCTGTAGATATGGACGAGAACGAGGACAACAACAAGAAGGCGAGGGAGACAGAGCAGCTGCTAAGCCACTAACCGGCAGACGTGACGCGAATATAATGCTGTCGCTTCGATCTCTGGACGGCTCTTCAAATCTCAATCCGTTTTGTCTCGCGCCACAGAGTGGGAATTCGCTGCGGAGAGCTTATACCCTATACCCACATGGTCTGTATTGAGTTGCGGCGACGACCAATTGCAGGTCTTATGGCCCGTTGACGGCCTTTCTCCCTGCGACGTCCCGCACCTGAGTGCGGAGATGAGCGTTTGTTTTAGGGCAGTACACCGCCGCTGGTCCTTTATATTATGCGCTTATGAGTTTTTACGATGAGCGTCGTTATCGGAAGCTCGTCTTGCGCATTTCAATTACAAAGCGCCCTTATTCTTCGCCGAAATAACCGCCACACACAGCAGATGAAAACGTATTTTTCTCTCTTCCTACTCGACTCTTATTTTGCGTTTCCTGGCGTCGCAAAGCAAAGGAGTCTCGAAAAAGGAGCTGCAATACACGCTGGCGAAAAAAGCAAATCAGCCCCGAGTGAGAGAGAGAGAGAGAGAGAGAGAGAGAGAGAGAGAGAGAGAGTGCGAGATCAAAGTCAGTCTGCCGCGCCACACAAAGAGATTTCTGTGGAGTAGACTTTATTGCGATGTCCCAGCCGCCACCACCGCGAGGAGTAGGAGGATTCGTAGGAGCGAACGCGGACATCCGGGAAACGAGGTGTATTACGCGGCTGGAAATGCAAATTCGACTGACCGGAAAGGGAAAAGAGTCGTCGGCTTTTATCTATCAATTTCACTTCTGTTTTTACCCCTTCTCTCTCTCTCTCTCTCTCTCTCGTCGCGTGGTCGACTCAAAGTGCAGTCCTTTGACCGACGACGACTGTAAACACGTAGCTCGGGGATAAAAAAATTAATGCTTTTGCTCCTTGCGCGCAGCTGAATTTTTTCTGACGAATGACCGGTTAGATTGGAGAGGACCGCGCGCGCGCACACACGCACGGAAGCTTCGTCAAAGGGCAAAGGTAACGAGGTAAAAGGCGCGCGTTTTTTTCACGGCGCAAACAGCGCGCGCAAAGTATTTTTCATTAGCTTGCGCGCACTTTGCCTTCTTGAAAACTTTATTCGCTCGCATGTACGCGTTCCGATCTCTCTTCCTTTGCGAGTGATAATTCGCATGGAGAGGAGAATATACCACGCGCGCAGCTTCCGTTGCACGGAAACACACGGAAAAAATGTCGCGACACGCGGCTTATTATTCTGAAAGATACGGCGGCAGCGGAGCAGAGGGGAGACGGCAAGTTGCATTAGGGATTTACGCGCGTCTCGAGAAAGGAAGAGAACTCGGCGTTGCGTCGTCGTCTCTGAATTAAAAGCAGTGTGGCGCGCGCGAGACTATATCGAATTTGCATTCTCCTTTCGTCGCGCGAGCTTTTTTCACCCCGCTGGAGACGGAGATGCGTCAATGGAATTTCCGCCTCCCGTCGGAAAGTCGAGATAATGAAAGAAATCGGATTTTACAGGTTGGGAAGCAGGAATGAAATGCTCGAGAATGCTTTTTCCGCGAGTACAGTTATGCGCGAGATCGCAGGAAAGGGAAACGCTCGCTCACATATGGAACACGTACGTTATGCCTTGTTTATGGCGCGTTACTCGTGCAGGTACACGATATTGAATTTTAATAGTTTTATGATCGTTTCGTAAACGAGTGTGTCGCGTCAGAGACAGGAAGTTCGCTGGATAGGCGCATTAGAATATACGTAAATGAATCGTATAATCGCAACGCTAGCGTGTTATATATTCATGTAATTAAAAAAATGCGCATCGAACGAATATGACAGGAAGACGTTTGAACCAGGCGAGTACTGTGGTTCGACAGATGCGAGGAAACATTCCTGTGTAGAAATTCAATCCAAAAATCGCGTCTTTTATCGAAGCGAAAAAAGTATAAGTATATAAAAGCCATATCATTATCATCCTATTAAACTGGCGCGCTTTCGCGGATCGTGTCACACTCGCGGGAACGGCGCTCGGATTATGAAAATCCTTCGGCGCGGGAAAGTGATGCCACCGATGATCCCGATTATCAGCTTGGAAGGAAAACGCCGAGCGTTGTGTACCGGCGACGAAGATATAATCGGGCTCGCGTGCGCCCGGTTATTAGATCAAAGTTCGGCAGGCTCGAACGAGGAGTTAACTAGATTCTGATGAACCTCGCATGCAGCCGGACGTAAACGTCGACTTGGAGTTTACCATGCCATTAGGCGAAGGCGCTTTCTCTCTCTCTCTCTCTCTCTCTCTCTCTCTCTCGCTCGCTCACTCGCTCGACTTCGTTATACGTACACTCTACGCGCGTATGCACGTGTAAGCTAGAGAGACTGACTGTATATGTGTGGAAGCGTTGCACGGTGTGTCGAACTGTGCGCTAGAAGCCGGCTCTCGGGTAATAATGCCTTTATGTAACGTGTGCAGCGATCGATCGTCGATGGGAGAGCAATTAAAGGAAAAATAGCCGCGAGCAGCTGTTATTACGCGGCCGAGTAATAATGATACGCTGTGCTGCGCGAGTCTTGCTTGGCTTCTCTCGTGACTTTGACGATTGAATGCCGGAATGGCACGAGGCTCGGGCTCGTTTTTACTCGAGTGGAACTTTTCGAGCTTGACTGATGGGAATCTCTGCTGCGTCGAGAGTTTATTTTGTTGGCTGAAACAATTTCCCGCTTATTTCGTGCGCAACGTTATTAACGTTGTGTATAATAAAATTTTAATGTCTTTATCCAAGAGTCAGCTGCACTATCACGAGACGAAAGTTGTTGCACGATTATTTGAAGCAAGAAAACACGCATCCACGGACTAGCAGCAGAATTTATTTACCCAAGACAATCGTTGCAGTGCTGTTATAGGTTGTCTGGCTTCATACAGTATGTATTCATGCGGTTCAAGCGTTATAACTGAAATTGTCACCCGACTGTTGGAAACAAGCGGTTTATGCATGTCCATTGCATTAGCAATTTTCTCTCTCATTCGCCGTGATCGATAAACTTTGAGCAGCTGTTGGTGTATAAAGGAAATCAAATGTTTGCCTTCGACATTGTTTCTGCAAAAAGAATAAGTCGTTATTTATTTTTTAATCAGTTTATGTGGGTGTATTTCGCTATTATGTCGAGAGTTCCGTGACATTTTGAAATATTGCAAAACGAACAAGAAATTTTAAGCTGTTGGTACTAAAACTTTTCATTCATAATTGCTTATAGAGTCCAAACTAAACTATTTATTTCAATTTGTATCCAGACCGTAAAACGTAAATTTTATTACGATCGGTCAGGTGGTTCCAGAATCATAACGGTATACGTACACACACACACACACATATATACACAGCCATTCGCACGGACATTTTCTAGAACGCATGATTCCAAATGCGTTTCTACCAAGTTTGAGCAAAACTGAAAATTTTACTATAACAAAGCTTCCTCTAGGAGAAAGCAATAACTCTGACGACGTTACGCATAACGCGTAGTACACAAATAAAGTGACGCGTAATATTCTGCTTTACTCTCGAGTAAATTCAATTAACACCTTCATCCTTGCGCTGCCGTGCCATTCTAGTAATCACTTAAATAAGGTTATTTGTTATAACAATGCCTCGTCTACATTCTATACTACGATGCAGGGAAAATGAGCTTCTGCCACGTATCAGTTTGTCTGTATCGGGTTGCAACGTGAGGCAGAAAAGCAGTCCATGAATCCTCGCCTTATCAGACTCGGAATTTCAAGAAACTTGTAAAGTAGCTTCATACTCCGAGTTTCATTATGTTTACTGCTCTTCGGACTAGACTGAATATTTTGTAATTTTTTATGTGAATGTTGAATCGGATTTTTCTTTGAAAAAAAGTCTATTATAGCACAGTGTGGCTAAAATCCGCTGTTAAGTCACGCCTATCTGTGACTAAAGTAGTTCTTTTTTGCACCGTGCTTATCATAACCTCACGGTGCAAATAAGGACTACTTTAGTCACGAATAGGCGAGACTTGCGGACTTTAGCAGGCTATGCTATAAAATTTTATACGATACTCTTGCCTTAAATGGTTCAGCCGCTACGCTCGGGTGCTAACTGCGCCGTGTAAAAAAAGTACCATTTAAGTCACACGTATCGTAATGTACTATTTATGGTGTGAAATAATTGAGCGAATCACCGCGAAGGAACATTTGTAATTAAAACAACGTGTGCAGTTCGACTGAAGTTCGTGTAACGTAATTTAGCTTTAAATTATCCTGCACACACGCTTCATTCGAATTGACTTAATGGTATCGTGCGCGCGTTTTCCGAGGCAAATTTGCGCTACATAGTTATGTCAGAATGCGAGAACAGGGATACCTTCAATAGAATGAAAATTTCTACCCGGCACTCGCAATAACAATATACCAATGCATACACACACCGTTGTCGCGAAAACCAAATTTATCCATCTTTTATGATAATGCACCGGTATAGCTCTTTCTCCATCTGGCGCGCTTTTTATCTTTCAATAATAAAAGCGTTGTAAAAAATACACGTTAAATCGAATTCCTGCAGGATAAAGCAGCAACGCCTTCAGTGCGACGCTACAAAGAACTTGGCTTCGTATAAAGTTACACGATATTCAGGACGTCGACATGTATACACGCGTAATGCGCAGCCTCTCCCCGTGTGCGTGTAGGTGTATTATACACAGTGGCTTTACAATATCCGAAGAAACCGCGCGAGAGTCTTCGATTATCTTTTCCGAAGCAACGATAACGACTGTATATTCTTTGTACACGGAATACCGGGCTTTCCTTTTTATCTCTACCAGCTTTCATGTATGGCGCCTCCAAAACGTTCTACTTTAAATCGATGCCACCGAAATAATACATTCGAATTCCAGACACTGCACACCGTTCCCAAAGTAATCGCGCTATCAAAACGCGATCCTCCGCAAGCCCCTCGTTGTCCGTTCACACAAGTCATGCTCTCAAAACTTCTGGCCCTGCGTCAAACAACAAATCCCAGAGAAGAGCGTTCTCCAGGGACATCCCGAGCATGTAGAGCAACAACAGCAGCAGCAGAATCTACTCGCTTGTGCGAGCTCTCTGCGTGTACTGAGCACAGTATACCATCTCTCGAGCGACTCTCGCGGGCACGAGTGCGGCGCTGGCGTCGCGAGCCTCCACCGGCGCACTGCTGCTGCTGGAACGAGCAGCGAGTTCGAGTGAGAGAGCCTCAGTGCGCTGCGGTACGTGGTCGGGCGAGGACGACGTCGCTGCTTCGAGTCTCGCGCGCGAGAGATAGCCTCCACGTCACTCGAACGTACTCTCTCTCTCGCTCTCGGCCCGTATTTTGTTCGTGTGTCGCGAAAGCGGAGCAACGTAACGGTACGGCTCATTCGGTGTAGGTGTGCGCGCGTGTGTTTGTGCTGAGTGTAGGCGCTAGGGGTCTGCATTCCGGAGCGATTTTTCTCGAGATACGCAGTACGTACACCGAGTAAGAGAGAAAGAGAGAGAGAGAGAGAGAGAGAGAGAGACGTCGCCTGGCGCACCAGCGAGGCTCTCGCCAGAGTCCGCACACACCACGTCGTCTGGCCTGATTAACATATCCGCCGCCGATCTTCTGCGTCTTCCGCTTCGAGAGAGGGACCAGAATATCAAAAAAGCGCAGAGACACTGTTAATCCGGAGAAGAGCACAGCGCGTTTCATGATAACAGGTGGTCGTAGCAGTAGACCAGCACACACTCGCACACACGTACACACGTACGCGTGCGCACTCAGTGCCGGTTTATAAAATTTTCCTGCGAAAAAGCGGCGGTGCCGGTATACGCAGGCAGTGTTAAATACAGTGTGCAGAACACGTAAGCGCGTAGGAATCCCGAGTGTCGTACAGTATTTGCCCCGCGAGCCAGCTGTGAGGAAGCCGCCGACGCCGTCGCCGCCGCCGGTTTTGTTTGGCGTGAGAGACGCGCACAAAACTCGCCGGAGCGAGTGAAAAAGCGGACGTCAGAAAAAGACGACGAGGCGCACAGGCAGAAAGAGAGGATGAAGAGATAAAAGAGGAACACACGGCGCAGAGGAAATAGCTGAAATAGCCCGGAGAGAGAAATTAGGCGCTGCTGGCGAACGAATCAAGAGCTTCGCGGATTTTCAGGAAAGCCAGGCCAGAAGCTTTCCATCGAAACCGACCTCTCGGCAGTGCACGTCTGTGTGATAGACGTCGAAGCTGTGATACATCCTACTGCTACAACTACTACCACTGCAGCAGCAGCTGAGGAGAGTAGCCGCTCTCACACGCGAACAGGAGCAAAAAAGAAGGTACGCTTCTGAGCCTAAAAATCGTAGAAATGATTTTCGACGTCGAGAAAGAGAGAGAGAAAGAGAGAGAGAGAAGGAGAGATGCCAAGCGCGTCTATTTGCAGTAGTCTCCGGCCGAGACTTTTTGCTCGCGTCGCTTCGGTAAATCCGGATTTCTTTCTCACGCAAATTCAGCTCTTCCTTTCTCTCGCTCTCTCGCTCTTCGTCGAAAGTGTCACGCGAAACGATCGATGACGAGAGATATTTTTCTGCTTATCGACGGCGCAAGAAGCGCTTTATCGGCCGGAGTTTTTACAGTCGCGAACGGATTCCTCCAACCGAGAGCAGCGGCGCTGATAAGCCGTTTTGTAAGTTGTCCATCCATTCTCTTCTTCGTGTGTATAATACTAACTTGCTGCGAGTCAGGTCGTATCGTACGCATCATCGCCTCTCATTAGGCTAATTCATCCCATAATTAAAAGAGAAGTAGCTCGGTAACAAACTGCAGGCTAATTGCTTTGGCCGTAGTAGTAGGTGAGAGGGAGAGGGAAACACATCGTAAACTACGCGGTGTGTACGGCGCGCAAAAAAAAATGTGTCATCCGGAAAAGCGCAGGTGGAAAAGGGAGAAGCCGAGCGCGGAGTTAATAACGTCTAATTAAAAATCCACGAAGAACGAAAAGACGGAAAACTACACTCGGCTCTCGTACAATTTCAAAAAGCGTATATCCAGTCTTCAAACGCGTTCCACGACTACTACTCGGATATAAAATTACACGCGAAATCACGACGGCCGTCTACGCAGGCATTGTACACACGCTGCAGGCTCTCGGCTCTTTAAATCCCGCGCGCCACATACCTGTACTACACGCCGGCGACGAGGAAACGACGAGCGCATATTCAATTTCCAGCGAAATTACAAGCGCGCGCCGCCAAGAGAGAGAGAGAGAGAGAGAGAGAGAGAGAGAGAGAGAGAACAATAGGCCGAGGCTTATAAATATCGCGCGCGTACGACAGCCGCGTTAAAATATGGAATGCATTAAAGTGTGCGTGCAACGTGTGTATATCGCCGGAGTCAGCAGAGAAAGAGAGAGAGAGAGAGAGAGAGAGAGAGAGAGCCTCTTGAGAATAAAATCATGAAAATGAGCTGCTGCTGCTGCTGCTGCTGCTGTGTGCGGCTGCGAAGTGAGAGAGAGACCGAGAGTTAGAGACTACAAATCCAGCTGTCAGCGGGTGAGAGCTGAACACTTCTTCTCTCCGAGAGAGGATCGTGAAAAATCGCGGCTGTCGGTGAATTTTTCAAGTTCAGCGATATTATAGCGCTACTCATTGCGCTACAGAGAGAGAAAGAGAGCGCAAGAGTCGAGTGTCTCGCTCTTTCACGTCTTTCGGATATTACGCACTCGACGCTGAATTTTCGACTGGATGACGAGTGTTATGGATGGCTGCGATGCAGTCTTTTCGCCTTTACAGTCGACTACTTATACCGCGTGGAAAATTTTCATAGTTCGTGTGCGCGCTTTTAACACATTACATTTTTAAGCATGACGTTTTTTATTTGTGCCCGTTTCGTTTGCTTTGTGCTTGGAGAACGTTTCATAATTGTGTGATTGAACAAGTGTAGCCACGTTGATAAGAATTGTAGCACTTAGTCATTTTTACAACGTCGCTAAAATGTTCGACGCGTGTCCAAATTATTCATCTGACGAGCTCTCGAGTGGAACCAGAAATGCGAGGATACATTTTTTAATGTGATAAAATTCGCGAAAAAGTGAAGCGAATGTAACAGGAGGCGGAAAACTGCCTGTCCAAGGACGTTAAGCGTCACGCGAGTTAATAGACTGCCGGATGGGTAAAGCTATTATCTAATTATCCGCTTTTGTGACGAAAATAATTCAGATTTTTCAGTTCCACCGCAACGTCGGATTTTCCGCGTAATCCTACAGTTCTATCAACGTGATTCTCCGTAATACGTCATCAGTTACACAAACTTTTACCTTTCACATAACGTTATCTCGTGTGGCAAGTGTGATGTCGTCTTATTACAAAATGAAATAGAACTTCCGCGTGTATTTTTATACCCGTACAGTTTTTAAGCTCGATAATGAACTTCGCCGTGAGGGAAGAAGTGTTATAACAAGCAATTTCCCCTAAAGTCGAGTTTAATGTTCGAATTCACGCACATTATTATTGTATCGATTGCTAATTTGTAATTAATTAGTTTGCCCCGCTGATGCACCGACATAATTCGCAACTCGCAACTCTCGCTAACGACACCTTTGTCCGGAGCTTAAAATTTGGCCGTACGTATCGTTGATTAAATAGTATGAAAGACAAGCGACGGCTACTTTTGGCACGGTTTTCGAAACGAGGATTTAAAAAACTTTACGTCGACGACAAAATCGTAGATTTTTCGAGAGGAGCAATTCAAGCTCGGAGACGCACACACTCACGGGAGAGGAGGAAAAAAGCACGGCGTAACTTTACGTAATGTCTTCGTTTCACGTGCAACTTCCAAGCACACGTGATCCGGCCGGCGCGCGCGCGGCTCAAAAAGTTACCGTTGTAACGGCTATTGTCTTTACGAGCCTTACTTCGCCGACGTTTATAGCGACGTAGTCTCTGGCGGTGGCCGGCCGGCCGAGCTATCGTTGTACGCAAAAAACGAGGGGGCGAACTCGGTCAACTTATATATATATATATATATATATATATATATATATATATATATATAT
>QLSS01000031.1:877735-894620 GCA_024372645.1 Trichomalopsis sarcophagae | reverse complement strand
TCTCTCTCTCTCTCTCTCTCTCTCTCTCTCTCTCTCTCTCTCTCTCTGTCCCCAGGGTCACGTAATCGCGAGTTGACCGAGGCCTGCCTATCAACGTCATTTTAACGCCGCCACAACACGGCCGGCTATTAGGATCTGCGCCGTTTCCACGTGGTTAGCATAAATCTACACTATACGCGCCTTATATTCCGCTCGTACGCGCCCCGAAGAGAATTACCATCCAAAAGGATCTCCTCGGCTGCGCGGAGAGAGAAAGGGCTCGCCGCGGCCTGCATGCCAAATCGCGCCCTCCGCGCGCGATTTTCTCCTTCGGGGGAGTTGATGCTCGCGCTGCCTCGCTACATAGTACTGCCCCTTTTTTCGCGCGAGGGGATATTTTTTACTCGCATCGCGATTTTCTCACGTGTGCGCGGATTTCTTTTCTTTTCCTTTCGACTGCGGATACGATGATTCGAGGGATTGTGCGGCAAGCAACAGTTGGTTGTATCGTGATCGAGTTAGTTGCAGTCTCTGATTGATAAGCGTTGAACGACTTTAAAAATGACAAAATTAGCCAGCCGTGGCTATTATTCCATTGACTCTCCGTTCTTTCCGATCCTCTTCTATCCCAGTCTTGGTCACCTGACGCTCCAAGATCGGACAAGGCAAAGTCGTCGCAGCGGCAATTAATCAATCGATCGCGCTCCATTATTCACGAGGGTCTTTTTCCTCTCGCGTATTGCAGTTCCGCAGCTTCACAATTGCCGACACTTTCCCCCTCTCTCTCTCTCTCTCTCTCTCTCTCTCTCTCTCTCTCTCTCTCGCGCGCGCGCGCGCTCTCTTCCTCGATCGTGTCTTGGTTAAACGCCGCTGAAAGTCACGAAACGAAGAGACGGCGCGCTAATCGTTGCGGGGAGAGATTAAAAGGAGAAACTCCGCTCAAGATGCTAGTCGCTAACTCGATTCTTATCGATCCGTTTATGTACGTAAACTCGCGGCAGGTCGTCGGCGAAAGTTTGCTTTTTGTTTCGGAATGATTTCACTTATGCACTGGCATAGCGTAGAGCGAGAGGGAGTTGCGCGGAAGCGTGCGTATTTATATAGGATAAAGTTATCGCTGCCGGAAGTTTACCGGGGTTATATCGAGGAGGCCAATTAAAGTAGAATTTACTTAATACAAAGTCAATTTTACTCAGCGAACTTAGCGCCACCGCGCTATCCAAGTTTTGGGCTCGCTATAACACGCTCAAACAGCAGTGCCGTATTTTGACTGCCGCGCGTTGAGAATAACCAAGTTTTGGCGGCGCCTTCTCCCTGCTCCGATTCGATTCTGCGAATGGTATATCGATGAAACGATCAAACTTTGCGCACATTAACGCGACGAATACGTTTATATTGCGCGCGCGCGCACATAATGCGGAAAGCAACTGCCTTACCTCCGCACATGCATGGCTATAGACAAAGCGATCTAGAGCAGCGAAGCGATAAGCCTCGTGTCGGCGCAATTAGTGATCCCGTCGCGTCTAATCTACTCGGGAAGCTACATCAAGCTGCGGAGGGCGCGACAATTAACACCGACGAGCTGGGAGAGCGCCTCTATATAACATAGCAGGCTCTTCGATCTCGGTGTTTTAATTTCACGGGGCTCGAGCGCGCGGCGGCCTTCGCGCCTGTAATCTTATGTCGACATCGAGCGGTACGACGCGAGTACCTGTATATACGGCCGAGCGCGAGCCAATGCACCGAGAAAACGATTCCGTTATCGCCCGCTGCGCCTTGGGATATCTCGCGCGCATAGACGGCCTCTCTGTGTATGTGTGTATTATTTCCCCTTCTGCTTTTCCAGCTAGGCCATATATACAATATCTGCACTCGTCGTTTTTCACCGGGAGGCTAGTTTGTCCTCGGTTTGCTTTTTCGCGAGAGAGAGAGAGAGAGAGAGAGAGAGAGAGAGAGAGAGAGAGAGAGAGAGAGAGAGAGAGAGAGAAGCTACTGCTTCAATATTGTTTCTTTCCCGCTGTGTCTCTTTATATATCCGAGCTTTTCATTTCGCACGTGTATCGCTATCTCTCCAATATCGATCTATATGTGTGTGTGTGTGATTTTATACCGTCGCGCAGCTTTCTTCGTCTTCGTCCCTCGCACGTCGTTTTCAGAGCTGACGACGTGCAGCGCCGTATTCTCCCGTTGTAATAACGGCCGACCTTTTGTCTATATGTACACGTATAGCGCGCTATGGCTGCAGTAGCGCCGTTATTACCGCGTCTCGTTGTGTACCTATAGGTGCCTATACGCCTGCGAGAGAGAGAGAGAGAGAGAGAGAGAGAGAGAGAGAGAGAGAGGCAATACTCGCGATTGTATTCGAAGACAGCTCTGCACAGCGCCGCCGCGATATAAAATCGAATATCCGAAATTGTGCTGATATGCTTTCTTCTCATCTCTATACCCTCGTCATTTTTCTTCCGCGCCGGGAAAATCAGTAGGGATACGCTGTTATTGACGTTGAAAAGGGCCGCGATATGCTACGTGGATTTGAATTACAGCGCGTGTGTTCGGAGAATAGCGTGAAATGTTCGTTGTACTGATGCATCAGATATCGATCTCATCTTCGCATATGCGACGGTGTTTCTTGTATCACGAGAGATATTAATATCGCTCGCAAATATATATTCTCGCAAAAAACGCGAATGCACAGCTTATAAGCTGTTTTTCTGCTTTATAGCTTGTCCTTTTACATTTCAAATGCAAGCAATATCAGATGAATGTGAAAATTTTCATTAGAACTACCGCGAATCCTATACCTAAACTTTATCAACGGTAATCACAAGCATATAAAATAACAATAAAATTACAAGTATATCCTCGGCCCCGCACACAACAAGCGCGCGCTGAGTAAAATGCAAAACATTGAAAGTTATCCTCTTGAAAGCGCTTTTTGTCGCCGCGTCCCGTTCGAAATTCAAGTCAAAAACAGTCGCATGTTGACAAGAAATTTACATGTTATTAAGCTCCGCGCGCACTGCATACACACCTATACGTACGTACAGCTTTTATACACACAGATATACAAAAGCTGCTGCAGCGCAACGCACACGCTGTTTGCCGTAGCTATAAGCAGCAGTTTGTAAAGTGAAAGCATATCTTTGTCGGCATATATACACGCATATATATATAACGCGTTCGTTCGGAATATATGTAAATCTTCATTATGCAAACTCGCGAATGCATATTTCCTCCTCCTTTTTTCGGGCCCGCTGCCCAAGAATAACAGCAAAAAAGCGGCCAACGCTTCATTATACATTCAGAAAATATTTCTCGCAACTTTTTTAATACCTTTTATTATATTTGCGTCGCGGGTATTTCGAATAAATAAAGCCGGCGCGCGGGCTGCATGCAAAGCTCGCTGTACCCGTGTGTGTGCGTGTTATACACGCGCCGAATTTAGGAATCGAGCGCGACACCGTCCGCCGGGTCATAAGAAACGCCGGTGCGAGGGAACCGGTTCTCCCCGCATAGCGGCCGAATCCATCAACCTTTTTGGCTCTCGCGCGTCGATTTCTTTTTATTTCTTGCGGCGGATAGAAAGAGAGAGAGACCGAGGATACTTCTGAATCCGAGCGGGCAAGATTCGCTCTCGAGACTCTTATGCATGGGGACAATTTAAAGTTATTACACGAATGATAGATCGCGCTATTTCCGAGAGATACGCTCTCGCGGTTGGCTCTGTGGGCTAAATTTTTTCAAAGTGAATTTTAATTCCCTGAATTATACGGACTTGTCACGCCATTTTCGCGGTTCGGCTCCCCCCCCCCCCCCCCTGTGCATTAGCCAATTTAAATGCCCGACTTTTTGCTTCTCTCCCTCGTTCGCGCGTCGGGTTACCAACCGTTCGCCATGCGGCGTGCGACGACGAGGAGACTTTTAAGCGAGCGCTATACACAAAGGCGATAATTTTTCACGTGCGCTAAACGATTGGATCACGCACGAAAGCCTCGGTGTACACACAGCGCGCGGTGCGAACGCACTCGGAAACCCTTAATTTTATCAGTTAGCGGCAAAGAGCCCGGCCGCGTTGAAAGAGAAAAATTACGGCCGGGGATTAATCACGCCCCCGCAACGCGGTCGATAGGATAAGGATAGAAAAGGAAATATAAAAGTAGGAGCCGGCACTCGGAGCGAGTGCGAAGGTTAAAAGTATCCCATCCCGGTTTGGCTAATTGGTCAGATCGTCGATTCGTTAATTAAGAGCCGTGTATAGCGTCGGGCCGATAACAGGAATATACCAGCGCGTCGACGAGTCTGGCTACCGACCTACGCTTCTATCTCTCTCTCTCTCTCTCTCTCTCTCTCTCTCTCTCTCTCTCTCTCTCCCTCTCTCTCTCTCTCTCTCCCTCTCCCTCTCTCTGCAGTAAATAAAAGGAGAGAGCGCCGGGTGAAAGGAGAAAGAGGGAGAATGTGCGCGCGCGCGGATTAAGTGCGCCGTAAAATACCGCAAACAAACGCCAAAGGTCCATTTAACGCAGAGGGAGAGAGAAGCAGCAGTGGCAGCGCGCGCAGTCTTGCGTCGTAGAAAAATACGCTTTTTCTCTCACCTAAAGCCCGCGCGGCAGCGAGAGCGACGACTCGCCTTCTGGATTCCGCCGCCGCCGCCGCTTTTCTTCTGCGCAGCGGAGCCTTTCTTTACCTAAAGCTTTTCTCGCTCTATAGTCTTTTCTCCCTCGGCGCTTTGAAGCATTGTGGCTCTTCTCTTTTTGATTTTCGCGAGCCTTCGCGTCGGAGAAGCCCCGAGAGGATTTCATCAGGAAACTTTTTCCTTTTTTTCTATGAGGCGGACGGACAACTCTTCAAGATGAGAGAAAAAACGCCTCTCGGTCGCTAAATTTCTGCACGTATCGAGTCTCGAGAAATCGAGAGAGTTACTATCGCTCCGAGAGCGCTAAATTTTCGGCCGTGACAAATGGCCTTCATACTCTTTCCTGCTCTGTAGATACACACACGCATCTATGATGTATACGCTCACGTATTGCGCGACATGATGAACGCCGCGACATAGTGCCGCGGAATTAATCCCAGATAATATCAAGGAGGTTACATAGCTGAGCCGCTAATCGTCCAGTTGTTACTTAACTAAGAGTGCGAGTGTGCGGTAAGTAGGCTTGGAACTTGGAGTTGGAACCGGTTGCGGGTGAAAGTGCGACGAGATAAAGTGATTACATATTATGGGGTATCCTATACTCTTAAAAGTAATCATTTTATTCGTCCTCTGATAGGCTGCTGGTTTTACCGCCTGCGTATGTTTGAATTTTCTGACCTCAAAAAGTGAAAATTGAGAAATGGCAAAATCAAGGGCTGTTTTTCTTTGATTTCTTATTAAATCGAAATTCATTTTCATTTATCGCCTAATTTGTCTCCGACAAATAAACATGGCTGGCGCATAGGCACTTTTTCATTTCGGTGTGCCACCAATGCTAATAAAATTGTCCTTCTTTGGCCTGCTGTTTCGCCCGCTCACGCTACAACTGCACGAAGTTATAAAATACACACGATGATAATTCGACGAGCCAGGACAGAACTCCTGATTTTGTATGATTGAATCAGCGGAGTTGTACCGATGATTCCGTGCGCGTTTCAGTATAAAGCCGTAATTTTTGACAGGAAAACATCGCGAGCGGTATAATCATAACGCCCGCGAGGAAAAACAAGCGTTAACCGTGAATTATAAATGCCCGCGACGCGGAAAAAAGGCTCGCAGACGCGATTAATTGCCGGCGGTTAAATAGCGCGTAATCCGTCGATACTTTCATCGGCGTGATTGATGCTCGCGCGTAATTTCGCCTCTGTAAAATATTCATCGCGATATCGCGGCCGGCGATCAGTGACGAGTGGCGGCTACGTAATTTCCGCGCTGCAGTAGCGGCACACGTGACAGTGAAACATGGCCGGACAGCGCGTCCCGGTGTAAATAATTGATGCCTTAAATTGGAACGGACTCGAAAATACACATGTGCCTCGCGAGAAACGGCCTCTATACTATTATACACAATTTTCCTATTATTACACACGTGGATCATAATAAGCAAACTCGCTTTTGTTCCGAAACCGCGAAAAGTTGTACAATGGCTGGAAAGTTCAGACCGATGACTCGAGAGCGAGTGGGATGGAATAAATGGGTTAGAACGATAGCGGGGGAGAGAAGGAAGCATATATACACTCGTGTAAGTACAGTTTTTTTTTCTGCTACTGCTGCTGCTGCTGCTGCTTTGACGTCGTTGCGGGATACGGTATTATCTACTCGGCGCGAAGCTTTTTAATTATTCCGCGGACGGTGTTATGCTGTTTATGAGAAAAAGCCGGGAATGAAATCCGCAGACGTCGCGGAAGAGCGCTTCGTTTAATTAATAAACTTTTGCGGAGGCGAAAAAGCCACGTGTCGCGTAATTAATGAAGCCGAGAGTATGATGTACGAGTTTAATTCGATGCGACTTTGAGTCTCGCGTGATTACAGCGCGGGCGCGATACCTATAGCTGCAACGATGGCTGCGCTTTTGAAATTGATAATAGGGATCAAGTTATTTGCGAATCGCGAGATATGAAGTCTGTGAAATTTATTGGGAGGCGTCTTTGAGAACTATAAATATCGCCGCGGGTGCAGTTTGGTTTTATATTGGAAAATCGTCCGTATACTGCGACGTTATATCTGATTGTAGCACGGTGCAGCGAATTTCTCTCTTTCTCTCTCTCGCTTTTTCTCTTCAAAGATTGACAAAGGGGCTTCTTTCATGAAGGATGTGTGCGAGGCGCGGTGGCGGCCGTTATTTGCAGTTCTTTCGTTCCGCTTCTAGTGTCTACCCAATTTCAAGCAAAGTATTGGAAATTTCGTTTGATCAATGCTCGGCTATTTTACCCCCGCGGGCCACGTCTCTCTCTCTCTCTCTCTCTCTCTCTCTCTCTCGATCTCTTTTCATCCGTGTATTGCCGGGAGAGTCGGCCTTCTATTTACATCGCCAAAGAGAGACCGGGAGTATATAAAAGCTCGTACGTCCGATGCACGTAGAATTAGAGATTCCGCCGAGAGCTTTGTGCATCGCGATGAGTTTTCAATTAATCCCGATCGACGATCCGTTGGCGAATTTCATGTTCCATATATAAAAGTTATCGAGATCAGTTATCAATCTCTTCTCGCAGGCGCTCGAATATATATCTTCGCTGCGGATATAATGGGAAGCCCGCGAAAATTGAAACGAAGCCGATGCGCGCGCTCGAAAATCACGAATCCCGCCTCTCCTAAATAAGCTCAATGCGCTCCAGCTCGCTCGCAGCTTTGCCCCGTGGAAAAAGCGAGATATAAAAAGCAACGGCAAATCGTCGATTTTCCACGATATTCCAGCCATTCATCCGACGCGCGGCTGCGGCGCGAGAGAAAATTCCAATTGGGAAATGCCGTCTGCGCGCGGGAGAGGGAATCGAATGGAACGCGAGAGATAGCGGAAGAAGAAGGAAGAAAAGCCGCTGCTTGATTGGCGGTAGGAAGCTGTGCAGCTATAGCGCTCGGATAAGCAAAGTTCGGCCGCGGAAGTTCGCGTATTTTGCACGGGCGGGCAAACTCCCGATTACCAGACGTCTGAGCGCCGAAGAACAATAGCCGTATAGCACGGCAATTTCGCGCGATGCTCGCTGACTCGGCTGACTCTATAGACTGCTGTACACGAGACAGAGGTGACGATTTTTTGCCAGGCTGTTGCCGCCGACGTGACGACTGCTTTGTGTCGGTTCGACGATACTTAAATACCTCGACTTTGAAAATCCACTCCGTTCGAGCCCGCACAGCGCAAACATACCTGTAATATTAGCTTTGCCCGCGACGATCGATGGCTTCTCGGCCGGTTGTTGTTGACCTTTGGTTTTGTCGTGCGCCGAGTGACAAGCTGACGGCGGCGAGTCCCTCGATATACTGCAAACGGTCTGGCGGGCTTGTGCAACGTTTGCTTGCCGGACGTCTGAAATTACACCGAACCGCTGCTTTCCCTTGGCTTTGGCCGATTCCGCTTTGACGACTCGAAATATCCCACTGTTAACCTGTCTCTCTGATATCGTTTTCGAAGTTCAATTTGCACTCTTGTGCAAGAACTTGCAGTTATAAATACACTCGCAGTCTTGTTGTATAAAATATTATTGAAAAACTGTTAGCATTCCCGGTAAGGAGAATCTTTGCATATTGGTTTTCGATAAAACGGAAATTCGTAATACTTGCGACCAAATAGTGGAAAATTTATTCCGTACAGGACATTTCACTCTGTGACTACAGCGCACTCGTTCATTCTGAAAATATCAACATTTATTTGTTCTCGCGAACTGCAAGATATCCCAAAGTTCGGAAATACCTCGGCGCATTTCTCGCAAAACTTTTACACATACATTCACATGTACATTCCATCGTTTTAAAATAAAATTTCATCCGTATTAAAAAAAGGGTGTGGAAAAAAACATTTTATAAGCGTTACGACTAATAAACTGGCGCACCGGTTCAAAAGCCAGACGCCAAAAATACTGGGTCATAAAATAAAAACCGCGAAGCGAACTGTGTATGCGTGACTATTTTTATCAATCTTGCGTCGAGTTCGTTCCGAGGTATAGAGCAGACATCGGCGTTTGGAAATCGCGGCACACAGCTGCGGCTAATTGAAAATTAGCTCTCGTTTCTCGTCGTAGAGGTCGGGATAACGAGAGGCGCAACTCGGGTAATTAACGCCGCAGCGACGCGGCGCAATCGCGCTTCGTATCCTCGAAGCTCGATCTTTTCGATGTATAATAAAAGACCCGCTGCGTGTGCGTGTGTGTGCGTGTGGCTCAGCCTTTTTTCCCTCTTGCTATGGGCAAACTTTACAGTAGTTGACGGAAAAATAAGCGACTCGTCGAGTCAGCGTGGGTGGGATTGTTAATTAGGCGCTTTTTCCGGTTTCGGTTTATTTTCTCAACTTTTTCATGAATTTCGAATGTTGTTTGAGCAATGCGCGAACTTTACACGAAGTTCCACAGCATTATATATTCATCGTTATTCCATTCGTTTCCCGCTTTATCGTTCCGCGTACGGTTGTCGAGCGAAAGTTAAATTGCTATTTAAAACTATCAACAATCCGAACAAAGATAACGGACGCAAATAAAAACACGGGAAACGTGAGCACACTCTCCTCTGTACAGTGGCGATAAAACTCGGGTAAAAAGGAGGGAAAAAAATAAAGCGGCAAAAGCTCAGCAGAACAAATAAAGCCTCCCGAGCCAAACAGCAGCAAACAGAAAAAAAAAGAAAAACGTGCATGTTTTACACTGCGATCTCGGTCAACGCATCTCCCAATCGTGTACGCGCCGGATTTTTCCTGCAGACAAAGCTCGTCCTCGCGCGGCTCGTCCGAAAGCGCGCAAGCAAATCGTCTCTCTCTTCCGCGATAAGATCCCGCGCCATTATCCTCGCTCGAGGCGCGTACGGCGCGCGGGGAGGTTTTATTCATCAGCTCTACTACTCTGGCTTCGTATAATCGAGCCGCTGCCTACCGCTGAAATTCGAGAAAATTTAAGTCTCCCGCCTGTATCGACCGGCTGATCTTGCAGAAGCCCTCCGGTCGTGCGTATAATACTCGCGCGCGAGCGCAGCTTTCGTTATTAAAGCAAGCTCCGCGCGAGCGCACTTAGCGCGCACTTATAGCTCTACGTCATCGCGCGGCGCGGCCGAAATTCCTTCGCATAAATCAGCAGGCGAATGAGAAAGAGTGGGGGGGGGGGGAACTCTCGAGTGTTATAGGTGTTGTATAACGATAATGAAGGGGCACGCGCGGATATTGTCGGCCGGGCCTCGGTTAGCCGGCCAACTGATTATATACGGGGTGTGTGTTGTGATCGATGCGTCCCGCATGCGTTTTTCGGATTATTTACTCTCTAATGAAAAGTCGGGGATTTTTCGTGACCCGCGCGCCCGCATTTGATATGTAGATCCGACAGCGCGGCCGGAAAAAGTTCGCGCCGAGAGATCAAAATATTCGACGAACGAATGTTACGTGTGGCCGATTATCGATAACGTCAGTCGCTCGGGACAATTCGTACAGCGCAGACACACGCGTTGCTCGCACGATAATAACTCTCGGGGCTGTAACTACTTACACCTCGGAATAATAAGAAAGAAAAAGCGAGTAACGAATAGGTACTACGGCAGCCGCGCGCGAGGTCGGCGTCTAACCGATAAATTAGGCCTTCCGCCACTCTCGGAAGCTTCCGCGGTTTGTTCACGGTAGCGCTGGATCAATCACCATAAAGTGCGATCGATCATCGGTGCGCGGCGGCGGTCATCGAGATTCGGTGCATTATGAGCGTCAAATTTCGATGATTGATGTTGCCGCGCGCTCGCTCGCTCGCGGCCAATGCTCCACGGCGTGGCGGGCCGCACACGCGAGCGATTGTAGATGACGCGAGATTAGTGCACGCGGGGATCTATCCTCTATTTCCTCCATACGAGGGCGAGCGCGAGAGAGTCCTCGTAAATACCGCTATCCGACCGCGGGATCGGGAGTGCTGCGTAAGTGCGAGGGGTTTTCGAAGGGAGAAGCTTCGGGGGAGCGAGGGGGAAATGACCGGCTGATTTTCGTCGCAGCTTGTTTATTCAGCGTTTCGTCAGCTACTGTTCACTTCACACTCAAGTCGCGATGCTTCAAATTTTGCAGGAATAATTCCTCATCAATCGCATTCGATCGCTTGGCCAATATGAGCGCAGTGAGACTATCCTCCGATATCGTATGAAAGTGAAAAAATGAAAAACCGTGTCGTTCTCGTTCCTCGCTAATCACTCAATCGACGTCTGTACTATGCAAAACCGATCGGCAAACGCAGTCAGAGCTCGCCGCAGAATTCAAATGAAAGCTCCCGATCCTATCATCCCCCGGCGCATAAGATACGCGAAACAGATTATTCCGAGGCAACTTTCCAATCTAATCTCGCCGGCCCATCCCAATTGAAACATCCTCCGAGCGAATAACGAGTGCCGCTCGTATACACAAAGCGAGAATATCCCCCTGCTCGACTCGCTCGAGTGAACGAATGGCAGTAGCCAGCGCTCTTTCAAGTCCCTCGCAAAGCTCGAAATCAGCTTCCCGTTTCCATCTCATTGAATGGCGAGCTTTCGGATAACAAACTTAATGAAAGTGCCGGCAGCAACTCTTTTCTTTCTTCCTCTCGCCTATCGCGGCGATGTATATAACAGGCTCGGCAGCGGCGCGTGCTCTATCCGCCAGCATCGCGACGGCTTATCATCGCTAGCCAGTGGATTCCATTTGTCCGCAGTCTCTCGAGATCGTTTCCTCTATAAAGTCGTCGGAGCTTATCGGGTCGGACGATCCTAGTAGAATAGGCTGAGCATCGTCTTATTAATTACCTTGATTAGTTGAGCGAGGATTTTTACAACTTACGTGCAGCGATGTATACTGGCATTTTCGATAACGAACAAATCGATACTCGTCGTGTGCACACGCAGAGGAAGGAGGGAAAAGAATATTAACATTTTCCCGACTCGGAAAGTGCGTCGGCGGCAAAGATTTATTTACCCGGCGTTTCTCTCTCTCTCTCTTTCTCTCTCTCCAGGGGGGGTGTGACCTCGACTCTCGTCGTCGTTGTTTTCCTCTCCGTATCTATCTATACGGCTACATTAGCGAATGAGCGACGAGACCCGACGACGCTCGCTCGTAGCTCGTATATCGGGAGAAAAAGGTAAACGTCGGGACTCATTACGCGCGGCTCTCGAGCGAGGAATGCGCCGCACGAACGATTGATTAATGCGCTCACTTTTCGTAGGCTGTACGCATATAGCCTACTACGTGCGTGTACGTCGTTTATTTTGCGAATTTTTTCCAGCCGACGCTTAATGGCCCCCTCGACTTTTGTTTCCCGGTACGAAAGTTATTGCGCGCGAGTTATGGATCCGGCGTACAGCGCGCGTCGCTGAAGAGGAACGGCGTGGGTGTACCGGCGTAAACATCGGTATCGTCGCTGGTTATATACAAGCCCATCATCGTACAATTTTCACTTCCAAATCCACGTGAGGCCGAAGACCTTACTCCAAAGCGTCTCGTACCAATCGAGTCGTGCCGTCGTCTCCATTTTCCCCACACCGAACCTTAGAGTAGTAGGACGGCGAGAGAATCCCTCGTCGTCGTCGTCGTGGTCCCACACACTAGCCGGAATTTTCCCAGCTCTGAATAATATATCGAGGCATTTCTCTTGCTCCCAGCACACGCGCGTGCGCAAGATGCGTTTTTGAGAGAAGTCACGCGGGGGCCGGTTATGATAATGGAAATCGCTCTCGCTTTCTTATCGCGACACGTGCTGCAGCCTGCTACTACCCCCTAATACCCACAAGCCGATAAATCAGACTTTCAATTGCACGTAGTAACGCGTGTAAGCCGACGCCGGGTTATATAGGTACATAGGTATAGGTATACAGCCACTCGCGGGTTCTTCAGCGTCTATTGAGTGGAGAGAAAGAGAGAGAGAGACTCGGAGGTAGTCCCTGCGCTGCATTGGAATCGCGTTTTCGAGTGGTCGATGAATGAAACGAGCGCCGGGAAGAGGGAGAGAGATGAACCTATAGTCTCCCGTTCCTCCTCTTTTTCCGGCACTTGATTCGCTGCAGAAGGAAACTAAGTGCTTGGGCGCGAGTGTCTTTTTTAATTGGACGCGATGTGTGCGCGCTTTGTGAATCCACTTGCGGAAGATCAATTGCCGCTTTTGGCTCATCTCTCACTTTCCCTTTCCTCTCTTTAAAAAAAAATCGCTGCATACATTCGCTGCTCGTTAAACGTTATAGACGCAACGCGAGCGACTAATACGAAAAGCCGCGAGCGTCCAAATACAATTATACGGCGCAGAAGCCGGTGATTACGCGCGCACATACGCAAACACGCGCGCGGGAGCGGTCAACCGTGCGCGCGGACGTAGGTTAATTTATAATCATCCAATCCGAGAATATATTAATCACCGCAAAGCGGACAATTAGCGCGCCAAGTTCAATGGCTCCGTTTCGGACAATAGTTGCGCAACGGCTTTAAGACTATACGCACGCACACACAGGTCCGTATGCTCCGCAGTCAATTGTTCATTAGCCTCGCGCTCTGGTGCATGCAGCCGTACGGACATCGAGCAGCTTGCACGGATGGATGGATCGTTCTCTCTCTCTCTCTCTCTCTCTCTCTCTCTCTCTCTCTCTCTCCGGGCGCGGATTGTCTTTAATCCGTGGTTTGTTAGATTCTCACGCCAAATACCTGAGCGGATCATCGCATTATGTCAGAGCTTTGCGAGAGGAGGTATGCATAACGATCTCACGTTTGAAACGTCTTGCCGATGCGTATGCGGCATTTTAATGAGATTATAACGTACTCATCGCTCGAAAAATAATTGGGACGAGATCGAATTATACTCTGATTTCAATGGAGATTGGCCTCTTCTATACGATATTGGACCGGAGAAAGTTATCTCAGGTCGACTCGCGTCCAAAGGCATGGAAATTAGTGCCGTGAGCGTGAAATATAGGCCAATTAGAGGGAGGAAAGTTTACTCGGAGAGGAAATAATGACATTCGATTGGCCCGCACTGCTGGCTGTACTACTGCTACCGGAATAATCCGAAAAAGAGACTCGAAGAACTTTGGAATTTGCAGCGCTCGTAAATCCGCGATCGGAAAGAGAGATAAGGCAATCAAGGACGCGACCTTCGAATATATGCATCCGCGCGACTGTAATTAAGCTCCTCGTTTTTCTCTCTCCGCGTCGACCCTCGCGAGAGGAATATAAATGGGCGACGTTTAGCTAGGATGGGCGCGTGTTTCTCTTATCGTTAATTGTTATCTCTCTCTCTCTCTCTCTTACTTCGGCCGCATTACTTTAGTCTTCGATGAAATTGCAAAGTCTCGTTTGACTCCGTGGCACATATGCGGGCTGATTGAAGCAGTGTTTTTCACGCTACCGCAACAACAATATTATATTTGCATTGTAAAATGAATATTCAACGCTAATAGTTAATTCAAGCCTCAAAGACGATTACTTCCCTCGGTTCTAAAAAATCTCGATCCGGCGCGAACAAGAGTGAGGAGCCCCCCTCGTGCGCGCATATGCATCAGCTGTAAAAATTAAGTGTAGCCCGAGGGGGCATGTCGAGCAAAAAGAAAAAATTAAAATCCAGGCATGCTTGCAACTTCTCATAAAAGAGAGCTAATAAACGCCGGGAGTAAAAGAAGAAGCGCCGTGCGAGCGGCCGGATTATCCAAAGTCCGTGAATGATACGAAGAGCGGAAGAAGAAGGGAGACGCTGCTGCCGGCGAATTGATCGAGTAATGGCCGTGTGAACTCGGGCCGGAGATAAATCGCATCGATTAGCGATTACGAGAGAAAGAGAGTATATAGCTTCTGGGCCTCGGGGCGCCCTCTCTCCTGCGCTCCCTCGAGTTCGATAAATTTTTATGCTTAATTCCTTCCTCTTTTTTCGACAGAAAATTGCCGGAGAGCTGAGCTCTTTTGATATCGGACGCTTTGAATCCCGGGCTGAGACGCTCTCTTTCTCTCTAGAAGCTGAGAGAGCGAGCGCAAATACACGAAGGGCTCTGCATATTACGTAAAAATAAGATGTAAAGTCTAACGGGGAATTTGAATAACGATGACTACCGAGAGCGGGGGGCATGCCGGCGAACAAAAGCTCCTCGACAAAATAAACAAGACTCAGACAAATTACTCTCGAACTTTGCGCTGGCTTTTTCTTCGCTGCGCGTTGATTGCTGTGCGCTGCGCGCGAGGACATTATTTATTTGCGAAGCGCTCCGCCGAGAGTACTATACGGGTCGGCGATTGTTATTTTTTTCTCAATTGAGGCACTTAAGTGCCTCCAATCGACAGAAAAGAAATAACCAACTATACTTTTCAACCAAATATACAGAATTATGTTTTCGCGGGTCGATCAAGCAGTGAGAAAGGCCAGCTATCCCGACAACAAATGAGTGGATAATTAAGCAGCGACGCTGCATAGCGAAGCTCATAAAACTCTCATCAGCATCATCCTCGGCCTGATTATTCTCCCGTAATCACAGCGCAACGCAATTAATTAACGCTGCTGCTGCTCTTCCTCGACTTTTTGAAAAACAATCAAGCCGTCTCGTAATTTGTTTTTCTCGCGAGAGATCATTTTAAAAAAGCCGCGCGCAGTCCCCCGAGTCGCAATTGGAAATGCTTCTCTTAATTAAGCGCAAGAGGCAACAACGGCGAGAGAGAGGGAAGAGCGAGTCGCTTAGCAACTCAAGAGAGAGACGCTAGCCTGCTTGTGCGGACTCCCGATTAGATTGCAGTAACATCCCCCTAAAACCCCGTCCCTTCGGCGGCGGCACGTCGTCTTGTGCTCTTGTTTTCCCGGCTGTACGCCCTTCGTTAGCCAAGATTCCGCCGCGAGGAGACTCCCTCTTGCCTGCTCTCTCTTTCTTCCTTGCACGTCTTCGGAGAGCGTACGAGGTAGAAATATTTCGTTGGCAGTTCTCGAAATCGCGCTCTACCGAGCTTCGAAAATTTATATCTCATAAGGATCGTTACTCACCGGCACGAACGACACTCCGTCAAAGCACGAATGAAAGCAGAGAAAAAACAACGAGCCGCAAGGACGCTCGCGCGAGCACAAAGAGCTTAGAGACGCGACCAACCGCGGCGCGCTACGTCGCTCTCTAAACGATCCCGGGGAATCTAATGACCCGCTGGGCGGCCGACCTATGCTCCCTCCCTCTCTCGAAACCCGTTCAAACAAATTGCGATTCTCCACGGCTCTACCTCTCTCGCTCTTTTTTTTCATCTTCCCCCTGCTCTGCAGCCCGCACGCGACTCTCGTCGTTTGGGGATCACTATCTCTCTGTTTACCCAGCGCGGCTCTTTTTCTCTTTCGCTCCAGTATACGTTGCGAGGAGTCGAAAGTTAGATGTAACCTTCGGGGGCTTTAAATTTCGCGAGAGCGTCGACTGCGAGCGTTATAATGAAGCCTTGACTACGATATCGCGTGGCGTCGGCGATGGAACTGTGTATTTCCCGAAATCCCACGCAGAGACTTAATTCAATATAACGCAGACGACCGGCGTCGTACAGTTCTTTTATGCAAATGCGAGATGCAGAAATATCATTGAATAGCTGCGAGAGTCTTATTTTGCCTTGGCTGTATGCGCGTATAGGCACAATAATAATACGCGCACACAGCCTCTCGTTTCGAGAGGAGGAAGATTTCTTGCCCGCACTCGGCGATAAATCTTTCGCGCGATAACTTTTCCACGGACGCGCATAAAATAAGCTCTATTGAGACGCCGAGGAATATAAGTTTGTCCGCTTGCTCTTCTTTGCGGATAATCCGCGCCGTGCGGTTAGAATTCGTGTAACTTTCCGTCCACTTCCGGCGATTCGATTCGATCGTTCACCGAAAGTTTGTATTTTGAGGCTTGACGTGCGTAGGATGTTTGTTTTTTCTGAACCGAACGACCTGTATTTTTATTCGGCGAAAAGTTGCTCGATTCGGACTTTTTCGAGTTCGGCAAACTTTTAATTTGCATACGCGCGAGCATACGTAGCTTTTTCGACGAAGCTTTGTTATCGCGTCGGGCGAAAAAAGGAGGTCCCTAAAAATCGGCGATTCTCGAAAATCTCTCAGCGCGAATCAAACTCTCCTCCCGGCTCAATTAAGGCCAGTCGCGGGAGCGATAAAACGATCCCCCAACAAGCCCAATAAAGCAAAAATCGTTGCGCAAGCGAGTCGTGTCGCGCGCTCGTACACATCCGCTTCGGGGGGTCATGGAAAAATCGCGGGGTCTTTCTCTCTCTCTCTCTCTCTCTCTCTCTCTCTCTCTCTCTCTCTCTCT
>QLSS01000031.1:863380-874167 GCA_024372645.1 Trichomalopsis sarcophagae | reverse complement strand
TCTCTCTCTCTCTCTCTCTCTCTCTCTCTCTCTCTCTCTCTCTCTCTGTTTTTCCTGCATCGCAGCGACTTGATGAAATTTACGCGGCCTTATTTCAGGCGACCTAGATAGATAAAGAGTTGAAATAAAAAAACACTCGTCCAGGAGGTTTAATACCAGAGCTTTTTAATATTGAGCTTGCGCTGTTTTCCGGCGTGATCATCACGACGCCTTCCGCAATTTATTATTACGCCAAGCCACTTCGCCACATATGAAAGACACGAAACAGACTTGACCCGCACTCGTAAAACTCTTCGGCCGCGGCTGCACATGTGCGCGGCCATATAACTCGAGGTCCGGAATTGCACCGGCTTATTTTTGACATACATTTTTTTACACCAAAGAAAGCTTCGTCGACCTACATTCATGTATATAATACAACATACGCAACTAATTCACAAAGATCGAGCTGAACTATATGTACTCCTCAGCTCCCGCTCTTTGTTATAATTATCTTCGCGCTCCAACTCATCGCCGCGTTTCTCAAACTTGCGCGCGTGTGTGTGTGTACGTGCAGACTGCGTCGCGGTTATCGGCTTCGAAAGTTACGGCCCGAAATTGCGCCGGCTGCGGATTTATATAACGTCAAGAGTTGTACAGCGAGGAAGGAAGTTGCCTCGTAAAGAAGCACCGCCGTGTCTTTCTCTCTCTCTCTCTCTCTCTCTCTCTCTCTCTCTCTCTCTCTCTCTCTCTCGCTCTCTATACTCCCTCGGCGTCTGATTATATTTCTACTTCGCAGGCAACCCTATACCGGCGCTACTGCGCTACTGCTTCTAATTGGAAAATCTACATTATCGCGCGATTGGCTTTACGTTTTCGACTGCAGCGCGCGTCTAATCGTAAGCGCTGTGTATAGGTATATAGTTTATGAATACGAACGACCGCGAGATGTCGCGACTGTGCAAGCTCGATTCGAATCGTATCGCGAAGGAAAGTTTACTTACACTTGGCTGCAGCCGCGTCAGATGCGAAAAATCTCGAGAGGTTTTCTCTCGTCGATGAAACTTTTGTCAGAATAGTAATCGAAGAGGCCGAGGAGCGATAAGCGAACTCTCGCGCGCTGTGTATCGAAGCAACCGGGATGTCTGATGTATATATAGCTACTCTCTCGTACAGCACTTCCACTTCTCTCTATCTTTCCAACTTTTGTTTCCAACTCTTGAATTTTCCACGCCGAGAAAATCCACTCTCTCTCTCTCTCTCTCCCTCTCTCTCGCGTGCGCAATAAAATAAGCTACTTTATACCGTACTGCGCGTATACGGTGAGAATGCTTCCCATGTTATATAGCGGCAAGTATAAATATAACAGGCTTTTCAAGCGTTTTACGCGACTGATAAAATAGGTGTGCACGCACTCGTTGCTTCTTATCGCGCGCGAGAGAAACAAAAAGGAAAAACAATCGTGGGTGAACGAGAGCGGAAGTGAAGATATCCTCCCCCTACCCCCTCCTCGATGCGATAATCCCGCGCCATTACTTTTCTCGTGTCTCGCTGCGGCCTTGAAAGGATAACCTCCGGAAGGAGCAGGCTGTATATATTCTGCACCTCGGCAATTAATCAGCCGACGTAAAGGAGAGAGAGAAAAGATTCTCGAGAGCTCTTCCTTTTCCCCTCTCGCACAGCCTTGCGCGTATGTACCTTCAGCAGGTCGCGAATGATTAAACGCTGAAAGGCGCGCTTCTCTCTAGACAGCCGTGCCATATAGCCGATATAACTAACGGTCCCCGCGCAACTTCGACTCCTCGGCGAGTCTGCAGCGAAAGAGTACAGGCGACGCTTAGACAATGCGGGCGAGCGTGTTAATCCCGAGGCTGCAGCGCGTATTCATCACGTGTCCGGCGCAGCGCTCTGCGCAGAGTACGTATATACACCGCTCGACAAAGACGGACAGCTGCCGGACACGCGGCCGCGCGCGAGTCTACTGTACGCCGCGTATGGGCCGGGATATATGTATGGGCTACTGCGAGCTGCTGCCGGCTCTGACGGCTCGTTATTTTAACTGTAAGGGATAGACGTCGGCGTGTACTCTCCGGCTCACCGGATCCGGCCGTTTCTACTTGAGAACAATACCTGCTCGCTGCTGCGCGCGCGATCATCGATTATTATCGTCGTATATACCTTTCAGCGGCGCCCGGCTACTACGTTTCGCTAATTGATATTAATCTTCGGCCTGATGAATTCGGATAAGCGCGCCGCGGCTGCGCGTGTATTAGCGGTATAATCCACGGCGGCATTGCAAATGGCACCCGCGAGGATAACTCGCGCGCGGGATATATAATAAGTGACAGAGAAATGAGCCGGCAGTGCAGCCAGTGGACGTGGTCGGGAGTCTAAAGCTTCATATATCTATATACACCTATATAAAGCTCGAGACGCGGAGGAGCGAAAGAGAAAATACCTGCGGTAGATGTGCAGGAAGGTTTCGCGGCGAAGTAGTCACTTGCAGCACCGAAGATCCGCGTGTAAGTCACCGCTGCTTGAGCTTTATTTTTTTTTGTTCGAGGTGGAAGTTGAAGTCGAGGTAACGCACGAGAGATATTGCGCCTACTGTATATCTTATCTGCTAGTCGCCGATTAGATTATTTGTCACGTGGATCACGCTCGAAAATCGTATAAACTGTTATCGATCGCCGATGTACGAACGTCGAGCTTTAAATAGCCCGAAGGATTTCGCTATTAAAACTGACCAAATTATGCCACTGTTCATTACGTGGAGTATCGGTAAACGATAACTCACGGGAGGATTGCATGCGTCAACTGTCGGCGATAAATCAACGTTATGCGCGGCGTGTGTGCTTGACGAAATAACAGACTTCTGACCGGTGTATCTCGGAATTGAACAAATCAAAGCCGCAAGTGGAATAACACGCGAAGCGGCGACTCTCTGAACCTAAAGCTAATCCGCAACGACACGTCTCGACTATCGGGTCATTCACACCCGTCGTGATTCGTCTTCGACGCAGAGGCCCGAGGAAAGGAAACAATCGATACTTCTACTCCGCGCACCGTTGCAGTGCAAAAAAGCTCGACGAAAAAAGCTCACGCGCGCTGACAAAAAACCATGCGATATCGTGACTCGTCATCGTCCATACTCGATCAATTTTTCTTCGATCTAGCTCTCATCCCTCGCACAACAAGCCTTTCTCCATTAAAAATGCAAGCTCAGCTCTATATAGGTTCTCGAGCTGGCTGCTTTCCGCCCACTAATTCCCCCTCTGGTATGGGACAACGACGACGGCGACGACGACAACGACGAAATCGCGGCGGCTACATGCATGCTGTATGAGCTGTGCGCGCGGCTACTCTCGAGCTGCATAATAGGATTGCTCTCTCTCTCTCTCTCTCTCTCTCTCTCTCTCCCACAGAAGAGCTTCGAACACCCTTTGTTACAAGGAGCTGATTCGATTTCCGCGTTTCCGTCACCGCCACTAGCGCCGAAACTGACCGTGAATCAAATCTCCGTCGAATTGTTCTTGCATTTACATCTTGTCGCGTCCCGATCCGACGAACTTGTAACGCTGTGGATTACCGCCGAAATCTTGCAAATTTTCTCCCTCTCTCACCGACACGGGAAAATCTCTTCGCCAACTAATATCGAACGGTTAACATTCAATTACGCGAACGACTTTATACAGCGTGTATTTGTACTGTATATCCAAACGCGAGTCGAACACGCGAGAGCGACTATTACCGCAAGCCTGGCATTAAATATTCTCGGCCGTCCACCTCTTTTTTTGCACGCTTTACGCGCGTGCGCGCGAGGCAGATGTTTATGCGGCGGTTCACTCGTAAAGTTTTGCCGGGCCGATCTGCTCCGCCGCGAACTTTGCGTGCGAAAATTCGCAGCGACAGAGTCTCTTCTTCCTTTTCCTCCTGTTTCTCCGCTGCTTTTGTTTTATTGATATATACAGCCGAGGCTATAAAATACAAAACTGCAGCTCGCGCGGCGGTATATAAAATATGCTAATCGACGGGCGGCGGCGAACGAGTTTTGGAACTCGATGAAGATGCGTTTGGCACTTTATTTATACCTCGCGAGAGCTTATCGGTTATTTTTTTCCTCGATTTTGTGATCTATTGTGGACGTCGTCGCTTTAACGAGATGGTCTGGAATAAAGTTCTTTGCTTGCGAGTCGGGATCGTGTATATAAGCCAGAAGGGGGCGGGGGGAATATACGTACAACCGTGAGCATTTGGAATTGCTCCCTGAGTTTGACTTGTTTATCTTCGCTGATTCTTTCGGCTGCGCATGTTTTACTTTGAAACGAGTTTTTCGTCGTCGTCGTCGCTTACACCGAAATAGGTCACAGCAGCTTAAGTGCCGTCTTGGAAAGGAAATTAAAAACAGTTCTTTCCACTGCATAGAATATTTCAACTTTCCGGAATCGATGCAAACGTTGCTGCTTCAAACGAATTTCATTGATGCAAAGAGCCGCTCCGATACGGCGAAAGACCGGCAGTTAATCTTTTATCGCGTTCTTTTAAACTTTCTCTCCTCCCGCAATCGGATCGCCCCGAGCGCCTTTCACAGCGCGGCGCGGGATAAAAATCCGAAACAAAGAAAAAAACAGAAAGAGAGTGAGAGAGAGAGAGAGAGAGAGAGAGAGAGAATGCGCGAATAGAAAAAAGGGGGCTCGACGGGCAAGAATAGTTTTTAGAGCTCGAAATGACTACTTTAAAGTCCACTCTTTTAATTGCCCTTTGTTCGGCTCTCGGGCTCCGCGGCTAAACTTTCGTCCGGTCTATATACATGCGGCAGAGAGCGGCACGTACGCGCGGGCGCCTCGAGCCCTGTACCCTCCCTCACTCTCTCTCTCTCTCTCTCTCTCTCTCTCTCTCTCTCTCTCGCTCGCCGTCTCTCTTTTATCTCGTCCGTCGCTGCAGCAGCAGCAGCAGCGCAGCCCCCAGATACGATTTTACGATCGCGCGCACCTGCATAATGCACGCACGCACCGCGACAAATTCACGCACACGAGAGAGGGAGAGTAATGAGAGCGAGCTTATCTCTGCAGGCTCCTTTGTCCGTAGCCGATATGCCCGCCTTCGATTTCCTTTTTTCGAAATCGAAATGATCGACGAGCTCGGGATTACTCGCTCTTTAGGGGGGTTATTTTCTTTTATTCGATGGCTGCACTGCTGCTTTTATCAACTTTACGATCGATGAAGCGGACATTTTATTTCAGTTTGAGGCGTCTGCGAAATAAATTTTGAATTCGATAGAACGTTAATTGATTTTAAGGACGCATGGAGGCATACGCTCGCCGCATGCGCGCGCAATTAGCGAGAGTGCAGCGAGTTATTAATTTTAATGAAAATTTTCGGCTGATTATTTCGGAGAACGTGGACAATTAATAATCGACGGCCGCGCGCGCTCGCTCGCGAGCTTTTATAAGGCCTCGGTTCAACCAATTTCGCGTCTTTTGTGCATTTGGCCTGGCGGAAATTTAATTTACCTTATGCACTGATGATCCGGCTATACTATACCACTGCGCGAAGATTAATATCATGATCCATCGTCGCTCGATCCGCGGATTTCGATTTCGCGAAACACAGAACATCTCATATTTCAAATTATTCGACTACTATTTACAATTTGTCGCAACAGGCTGTGATCGATGGAACCGTCTTTGGCGGAAAGCCTCGTCTCTCCGGGCCTCGATTAACGAGCATTCCGGAAGAGAAGCATCGCGACGCGGCGATCAAACGAATTCGTCTCCAGGATTCCTAGGAATCTCATCGCGTTAATTCCGACGTGCAGTACCGCCTCTCGGCCGAATCTTCCGTTAAACGAGAAGAAGAGATCGAGCCAGCGAGAGGGAAGAGCGATTGAAACTTTTTTTCACCTCCCTTAATTATTATCATTTGCTCCGTCCCTGTCCTCTTCTCGAGTTTTACGCTTTCCTGGAGATCTGCGCTCCTTCCCGTTTTCACTCGGTTAAATTCTTACCGTTTTTTTCTTGGCTTGTTGCTCGCAGTCTTGCAAGAGGGCTCCCCGGTATTCTCCCCGATATCGACTTCCATATCCGGGTAATCGCTGCGAGATCCTGGAATTTACTACTACTACTACTACTACTACTACTACTACAGCTACTATGCAGTGTCTTGCGGTCACGGCGAGCTGTGTGCGTGTAAACACACGAGAGCGCCGTTGGCGACGGCCAGGTGCGAGCGAAATATTCGACAAAGAGCTGATGCTGTGGCCGAGCGCTGCGGTGCTGGTGGCGGCATCTAATTGCTTTCGGGATCGGACACCGCCGGCATTTTTGCGGCCGACGGATATCTCGCCTGTATACCTGTACACACTGCATGCTGTGGAGTCTTACATTTTATATAGTGGAGTGGCGCTGCATCAATGTATGGGAGTCGTTGAGTTGAGTTTTATTATTCCTCGATTTCTTGGAAAATCTTGATCTTGAAAATTCAATTCCGGATAAAGAACGACCTTCTCAAACGAATAAGACGCTCTCTGATAGGCATAACCTCTCGCGCAATTTGCATTTAATTAGAACGATTTCCCGGAGAGTTTCCACGAGCCGAATTAGCAGAGCCGTACACCGTACACACACACACACACACACACTCGAAGTTTCCCGTAGCCCATACTCCCCTCGAATCGAATTGTTCAATCTTCATCGCGATTGTTCCAACGACCGGTCTATGGAGCAGTTCTCCGGATCGCAATAGGTTTAACGAGCGTGTCCTCGCGATTTACAGTTATCCATACCTGGCCCTTTCTCGAGTCATTGGCTGTGCGCTCGACCGAGCGGAAGTCGTGTGCGCTGCGGTGCAGGTCGGGATAAGTTTAAGTCCCGGCGAAAACAATTATTTTCGTCTCGAGGAATTTTCCCGGTGGCCAACTTCTGATGTGGATTTATCGGTCGCGGCCGGCTATATACACAGTCGCGCGAACTTTCATCGCGCTGTAACTTTATTCGGTGCCAACTTTGGAAGAAATCAAATATCTTTCCCCCGTCGCGCGACAGGGAAAAAGTTGCGCTTTATGTGCTCGCGCGCCAGCTCTTTTGATGGATCGAGCTTTTTCTTCGGCTGACGCGCGCTTGATTCTACAAGTTTCAATTAGCTTTGTCACCATTATTTATTATACGAGCGCGAAAAATTCGCGTATAGCTACTTGGAGTTTTGTTTTTGACGAGCGATTTTCTACTTGCATTCGATTGTAATATAGTGGAATAAAATAGCATTGGAGGTTTGCAAGGCCAATCAAAGATAGTTTGGATAAAAAAAAAAGAGTGTATTGGCAGTTTCATTAGCATGAGCAGCCCAAGCTGCAGCAGGATGAATAAAAGACGGTAACTGTAGACCAGGAACAGTTTTCTTTCTTTTTCCATTCCTGATTTCTGTCGTATACTAATCTCAATTTTCGTAAAAATGCGAAGACACGGTTACAAACGCTTGTTTCGCGCGCACGTATAGAGCATATCGATCTCTCGACGCTAATAATTTTCATGAAAAAATAATCCATTATATAATACGAGCGCGTCTCTCTTGTGTGTGTTTGCACAGTGCAACGGTAGAGGACTTCCATGCTCGTCAGGTGAAAGAGAGAGAGAGAGAGAGGATCGAGGCCCAGCGGACATTGCTTAAACAATCCCGACGACTCATAATCGAGCACTCGACTCGCGGTGCTTGAGCGACAGCCGCGCGCGCGCGACAACAGGTGGTCTCTCTCTCTCTCTCTCTCTCTCTCTCTCTCTCTCTCTCTCTCTCTCGCTCTACATAGCTATACGCTAAGCCACTTTCATCCCTCTCTCCGAATCGCACGAGCGCTTCTCCCGGCTTTTTCTTTTTTCCTTTTGAGAATTCGTGTCTTAAATTGAGCAGCGACGAGCAAGCATCACTCGAGAGACTGTGTGCAGAGGAAAAAAAGTACGTGTAATCGAGAAGCCGACGCAGTGCACTCGCCTTTCCTCTACAACAAAGCGCGAGACTTGGCAAAAAGTTCCCCCTACTTTTTCGAAGGCCGCCGCACACAATTCATCCTCCAACACTTTACCGCGTCGGCGCGATTAGCACTTATTTCCCCCCACACTCGAACACAGCCTTCTTTCCAATATTGTACTTCCGGTGCTCGTTAGTCAAACCGTCGCTGCCGCTGACAACGACGACTCTGCTCTCGTGAACTCGACGGTCCGCGTAATTGAATCGCGCCCTCCGTGCATGTGTACACGAGAGCCACGACTTAACCCAGATGTTCGCCTCAGAGACGACAACCACTGTGGGCATACGTATGTACGTGGAAGCCTTGAGGGCAGACCGCGCGGAATCCAAATCGATTCGCCGTTTTTCGAATTTCCGTTCTGTCGCGATTTAGCATATATATTCGGGGAGAATTGCTTTTCCAGATGCCCCGGGCACGATAAATAACGCCGGTTCTCATACATCGGATGTTGTCTTGCTTTTTTTTTGTTTGCTTTTTTCCGGGGGTGCAGGATAATCGAGTTTTTGTAAACTAAATTCGAGACGCCGTGCGTCTGTATGCGGGGAAAGGAAAAAAGTTTCATCAACACAGCCTTACAACCTAATGGTGTACGAGGGAAACACGAAAAATCACTTCGGGAAATTCCATTTTCCCTCTTTCACGAATTCATTCTAGCCTAGTTTCACTCCACGGATACACACTCGTCGTAATGGGCCGGCTCGTAAAAGCTTTGAAAAAACCATGAGCCTAGGAAAAAATGCCACCGATACATGCATTGACTTTTGGCGGGAAGATTCAATAATGCATTCGCATCGGGGCGGGATTGAGGATTCGGGATGAGTGGAAAAAATATCGCAGGGGTGGAGGCGAACGGTGTGTGTCCTAATAAGCGCAAAGAGCAATTGATGAAAAGAGGGTCCTAATGAAACGTTTGATCAATAATTTCCTTCCTTGGATGCTCTCGACACGACGATTTTTGTAAACTGCAGCGGAACGTTTCGGTAAACGTCACGGCGAATAAGCGAGTACGGGTATTTTCAGATATGCAGGCATTACATCGAGCGCCCCAATTAGCGCGAGCATCGCTGCTATTTGTTTATCCGCATAAAACAACTCGAAAAACAGCGTAATATCAGTGCAGGCGATAACTGCATCAAAACTATATATAGCGAGCGACAGTCTACTTACCTTATTACTATACATAACGGAATATCGATTGCTCTTAATGGAATCTCCGTATATCGCGGGGTATGGGCGCTAGTATCCAGTTAATTCGCCGTGACCGGTAGTATCTGCATAATTCACTCGGAAGTTTCAGGGCTCGCATAGTGGCATGTGCTGCCGAGAGCGCGCCTAATAATAATATACCCTCCTCCGCCGCGCGGCGCACTAAACTTGCGCTTCCTATGAAAAATTCACGCGGTGAATCGATCTCCCTTCACAAAAGCAAACGTCTTTTTCTTCGCAGAACGGACGAGTTGGAGGTTCAGAGCGGCTGGAGGAGCAACAGCGTCAAGTGCAGCCCGACGATGAGGCTGATGCAGCGCCTGGCCATCAGCGGACTGCTGTCCGTCATGCTGATCGTCCTGCTGACGGGGACGTTCGTGACGAGGCGCGACCTGACGAGCGTCGTCGACCGAGGCGTCGGTCCGGAGGAGCGGAACGAGCAAATCAATCCCGCCTGGGTCCAGGACAACATCGTCCTCGACCCCGAGTACCAGCAGCAGAAGCTGGCCTTCAAGGCGGTCACGACGCCGCGGAGCAACGTCGTCGTGAACGTGAGGCACAGGCATCCACCGATAGAGGAGCCCGTGCTAGAGCTCGAGCAGCCAGACGCAGCGCAGGCGCTCGGGCCCTACGTCGTCAAGCAGCCCAATCCAGCCTTAGATGACGTCACCCACCAGCGCAGGGAGAAGGTCAAGGAGGTACGTGCGTTGCTATTCGTTCTCTCTTTCTTTTCACTTACGGGGGGTTGCGCGATATGCTGACGCCGTGTACTCGCGAGAGAGCTCAATTTAGCCGAGGTGCTGTATTTACACAATGCTCTGCATGTCAGAGAGTTTCACCGCGCCGACGACGAACAAAGGTAAGGCCTTCGACTGTGTTCTCTTCGGAACATTATAAATACGCATCGACTTTGCGGACGACGAACAATAGACGTCGCATCAGCGCTGCAGCCCCAAAAAGAAGAACAACGGGAGTGTATATTAAATTCTTCTCATTATCGATCAAGCCGCATAAAAATCGAGGAGATCTCCCCCGCCTGCCGCTAGTGCCGCAAAAGCAATTTTATTCGCTCCACACTCTTCTTTTTTCTCCTTTTGTTCAAACCCTTTGACGAGGTTTCCAGTTACCCGCCGCTATAGCGCGCGCTATATTGCGCCGCGAGAAACTCCGCATACACACTCTCTTTATACCGCACACCTGCGCGAGTTAAGTGTATAGAGAGAGGATCCTACAGTAAGCGGGAATTAAAGAGGAAATCGATGAGTCCTTTGTTACCGCCGCTTCTTGTATACTATGTAGTCGAAAAAGAAACGGCGTATACGATACACAGACTAATCAGAGGAAAATTCGGGGAACATTACACACTCGCGCGCGCAGGATGGAAAGGCTGTTTTCGTAAGCGAGCGCGGCGAATCCTTGACAAAAGAATATCATCTCCTCGACATCTTCGAGCGAGCAGACGTGCGCCGCTGCGAGGGAGAGAGAGAGAGAGAGAGATAGATAGATAGATAGGTCTTTATTTGCTAAAGCAAAAGGAAAAATAATATAATAAAGATCATAGAGACTGTGTCGAATACAGTCT
>QLSS01000031.1:824062-857716 GCA_024372645.1 Trichomalopsis sarcophagae | reverse complement strand
CTCTCTCTCTCTCTCTCTCTCTCTCTCTCTCTCTCTCTCTCTCTCTCACGCTTGCTCGCGCTCTATCAATCGGATTCCCTGGCTCGGCTTTCTCTCTTTTTCCTCACTCTCTGTTTGCGCGCGCGCACGATCGTGAGATCGAGGGATTATCTCGGTGTAGCGACGGCTAGCCGCGGGTAGCGCTTTTCTCTTTTGCGTCGATTGGCAAAATCAGCCGGACTGCCTCGAGAGACGAATTAATTAAAACGCGCGACTCGACGCTTACGCGCTGCGAACAAAAGGGAGCGATGTACGTTTTGAAAGGCTGTTCAACTCTCGGGAATGAAAATTCGATTAAATCCATCCCCGCGCCACCTCGGCACATATGCGCAAATCCACAACCGACAGTACACAACTCGGGTGCTGGAAGTTGAGAATTTCAACTTGAGGGCACACCTACCAGACCGATTTTTTCAATACGTTAAACCTTTCAATGCGAGAGAATGAAAAAACTTTTTTGCAGGGCAGTTGAAATTCTCGAAAAATTAATGAAAATTAGCCACGATTCAACTTTATTCACTTACTGTCTGAAGGCGTAATCCGAAAATGTGTATTAATAGGATGGAATTATCAGAAAAGAGGTTTAATTTGAGGGCTGGTGAGTTAAAAATAGTTGCCGAGGTCAAAAGTTGTCTATGCTTGAAAATAGTAACAAGCCTGGTAGAAACGGTATCCAAGTTATTTGGAAGTTCTGAGGTTGTCAATCTCAGAATTTGGTAGTTTTCTTTGTCAGTTTTTGTTACAAGATGTAACCCTTTTTATCCTATAGATTTTTGGCAGTTTTTAGATTGAATATTCTTAACTATTTTCTTCCGAAGATAGTTGGTGAAATAACGCGACACACGTGCACGTGGTAAATAGCGATTTGAGGTTAGAATTGGAAAATTATTACTATAGCAGGCTTGTATTCGAGTTTTTTTTAATAAAAGTATATAGAATAGTGATTTGCATCCGAAAAATGATCAGAAAAATTTCGAGTGACCTGGGACTCGAACCCGAGCCCTGCACAAGGAAAGCCGTGCGCCTTTGTCAACCGAGCCAAGTAAACGTTGTCATTTGATCAACTATCTTGGGCATTAATTTTCAAAAACAGCTCGATTTAAAAACCTGCCAAAGAACTAGGATAAAAAGTATTAAATCTTGTAACAAGAACTGACAAAAAAACTACCAAGTTCTTAGCTTTTTCACCATTTTAAATCGGCCAATTTCTACCAGGGAAATTACAAATAATATTTTTTATGAAATTCAGCGATTTTTTCTTACTTATTTTAAAATTCATGTAACTTTTCATTCAAACTGTCAATTTTAATCGTTCAGGGTTCAAATTAAAGCTCTTCTATTTTCGTTCAAAAATTTGGATTAACATTTCAATTTCACGATCTTTCAAAACACAAATTTTCAAAACGAAAGCAGGAAAATAGAGCTACAATTCGAGCCCGGATTGTCGAAATTGACCGGTGGGATCAGAAGTTATAAGGATTTTAAAAATAAAAAAATCTTTAATTTTCGTAAATAATCGAAAAATTGGCGATTTTTTCCCATTTTCAAGCCTAAACAACTTTTGACCTGAGAATCATTTTTGACCCACCAGCTCTCAAATTAATTCTTTTTTATAATACTTCGATTCTATTAAAACACATTTTTGGATTGCGCCTCCAGACAAAAAAAAGCGATTTTCTGGTTTTCGTTAATTTTCCCCGTGTTAAATTTGCAAAAAAGTTTGGCACCCCTTTGATAGGTGTGCTCTTAATTTAAAATTCTAAAATTCCAGCATCCGAGGTGTGTACTGTCGGTCTTGGATTTGCACATACATAGTAATAAGCCAGGAGCGGATTTCCGCCAATAACCGCATTAACATCGTAAAGTTAGTTTAGTGCCGGCCCATATCCGGGAATATAAAAATAAATCAAGCGGAAAGAAGGCCTCCGCACACACGGACGCGTAAAAACAATGCACGCGCGCGTGCGCGTGAATTTTTAACGCGCCCCCGCGCCTATTAAACGCAGCGTCCGCACGCGCGGCTATTTAATTCTTTCGATAAATCCGTCCGTGAATTTTTATACGCTTTGTTTCAATCGGGCGCATAAGTGCGTACGAAAAAAGGAATGGCTGCAGGAGAGAGAAAGGACTCTCGGCGTAGCTGTTTTTCATGAGACCTCTCTGCGCGTGTGTATTATAAAGCCTCTAAATTATGGTATCCTAAAAACGCGAGATCGTATGTATGGGAGTGGATGAAGCTCGTTTTATGCGCTTTTCCACCCCGAAAAAGTCGGGGTCGCGAGCCGGAATTTTTTAGACGGCTTTTTTGCGGGAAAAAGGAGAGAGAAAGTAAAGGTATTTCGGGGATGTTTGGAATTTGGCACGGGCGAGGCGGAGCTTCGGAGTCGGTTTAATTTATTTATTATTCGTAAAGTATACCGTGCCTTTTTAGCGTGCTCTTTTTGCGAGAAGAGCGCGGATTACAGCTTTGTGAATTTTCGCTTTCTTTTTTGAACCCGAACACGAAAGAAGCACTTCGACAATGTTTGCGGCGCTTCCATTAAGGGGTTTCGAAACCTCTTAAACTTTTACCGACAGAGTCGACTCAACAACTAAATAAATACATTGAATTACGAAAAACCAAGAATTAATTGCTCTTCCTTCTATAAACATTTATCGGTGTGCCAAGTTTCAAATAAAAATATTAATGCAATAATAAATGGCATTTGAACGGAAATGAGTAAACGCAGCGAGCATATGCTGAGAATTTCACATATACACGATGCGGTTACTGATTTTCGTTCAAAAATGCCATTTATTATTGCGTTAATATTTTTATTTGAAACTTGGCACACCGATAAATGTTTACAGAAGGAAGGGTAGTTAACTATTTCTAGTTGCGACAAGAATAATTCGAATTCTTTATGGAAATTGGATTGGTTTTTACTCTAACGAATTCACATTCGCATATAACGGTGTAATGGAGGGACTGGGTCAATCTCTTAATACGACGAGTCAATCTGTTAATCGTACGTCTGCCAATTGTCCTAAAATATTCATTCGAATTTTGTATTCAAAAGACAGAAATTCACCTACAAAATCGTGGATTTCGTCTGAAATCGATCGCTCTTGCATAACAGCTAGCTTCTGCAAAACATTTCGCAGAATCAGTAAAGCTCATTCCAGAAACATCGCCGCGCACCAAACCGCGCAACAGCTGACTATCTCAACCGGAAATCTCAGGCTCCGACGTTCGCTCTCTCTCTCTGTGAGTCTCGGTGTTGTACTGGATAGCAAACTGACTTGGAGACCGCAGGTGGATGCTATCACAAAAAAAGTAAATAAAGCCCTATATAGCCTGCGGTTTATCAGAGGCTGCACCACTGAGACTCTCCGCAGAAGGCTAGTTGAGACACTTATACAACCACACATCGACTACTGTGCTGTGACTATCCTAGACGTGTCTAACGAACAACGAATACGGATACAGAGACTGAGCAATTCGTGTGTGAGATTCATCTTCGGGGTTAGGAGGGATGAACACATAAGTCCCTACCGGAGGCGTCTGGAATGGCTTTGCACCGATTCCAGAAGACTCTACTTTGAGGCCATTCTATTATACAGAATAACCCGGATCGGTGAGCCTTCGTATCTGGCCTCGCTGTTCAATAAACACAAGCCCAGACCCTCCGGTAGGGGAGTTCCCCAGGAGCTGAGCATCCCTACCGTGAGTACTGAAACCGGGGCTAGGGCCTTCCAGGTTCAGGGTGCTCGGTTCTGGAACTCTCTCCCTTCTGCTCTGCGAAACATGCCATCGCTCGCCTCCTTCAAAGGGGCATTACGGCGGCACCTGCTGGCCGCTGAATCGTGACAACTCTGAGCCCTCTGGCGCTGTATTTTTTATTTTTTCATTAATCTAGTTTTAATCTAGTCAGACTCGGCCCGTGGCCGTAAAAATTCTTCCAGTACTGCGTAATTTTTCTTTTTTGACTTCAAACGTGTGATACAGATAGGTCTTTGACCAAATCTTAAGTGTACAACGTAGTGCTGGAGGAGTTTAATGTGATAATTATATATGACAAAATGTGATCTCATGTGATTTTATATGACAATATCTTTTATATATTTGTTAGACTGTATTCGACACAGTCTCTATGATCTTTATTATATTATTTTTCTTTTTGCTTTAGCAAATAAAGACCTATCTATCTATCTATCTATCTATCTCTCTCTCTCGCGCGCGCGCGCGCGCGTGCGCGCAGGATAAAACAATCCTCCTTCTCTGCGAAGAAGAAAACACGCCGCGACTATCCGCAAAGAGCCGAGTTCCTTCGTGATGAGCTTTCTGCGGCTTTTTTCGCTGCGCTTCTTTTATTCTTTCGGACCCAGGAGCGCATCCAAGTGCAGCAGCTGATGAAGAAAATGACGGACGGAGTGCGAGATCGCGGCGGGGCTTTTTATCGCTCTCGTACTCGGAAACGTGTAAAATAGCCGCGAGCGCAGCCGACCAGTTACGCGCCACACGGGCAATCTCTTTCCTAGCTCGCGTGTGTGTAAAATAATAAGAGGCTTTTCCAGAAGTATAAACGCGCTGAATTTCGAAAGGTGTGTTCTCGCTCCGCGCGGACAATCGCTTTCTCGGCGCGCATTATACTTACATACGAAAATGATTATGAATGCCGGTATAGCGTCTGAAGCGGCTCTCGTATACAGTCTCGCGAGGCGAAAACACATAACGCTAAATAATGAAAATGGAATCCCTCTAGAAATGCATAGAACGCACAGCGCGCACACATAGCAGAGTATGAAGAATTCACAGGAGCCAGCTTTTTATCCTCCCCTGACTCTCTCTCTCTCTCTCTCTCTCTCTCTCTCTCTTTCTCGCGCGAGCGCAAAGTGATACTGCAGCGGATTTTATTACTGCCAACGCAGTAAACTCAAAGACGCGCAGCAGCGGCGCCGTATAAAATATACATGTAAAATACTTAACGCCCGTGGCGTGCGCGCACGCGTTTTACAAGTCCATTAACTTTGCAATTCCGCGGATGGAGCTGCGCGGGAAAAAGTAACTCGCTCGGAAAATGCTAAGCGCGCTCGCGCGACGAATTTGAAACGCTGATGCAGCTGCGCGCGCGAGCCTCGTTATATCGGCGATCATTCGTCGCGCGCGTCCAGCTCCCTTTGTCGCCGCAATTATACCAGTTTTCTTGCAGCTTCCGCGTCCCTCATCCGTTAAGGGCATCAGCGGTAGCCCGATCGAGATTCTTCTTTGCCGCTGCTTTTCTTCGCATGTGTACGCCGTGTGTCTCGAGTGACGTCCGACACCGAGGATGCCTGCCACGGGGATAATGATGATTAATTGATTTCTTTGAGAGAAAGAGAGCGGGCCGATGCCTTTATTGCGCTCTCGCGCGCGCTCGATCAAGCGAAAACGTATGGCCTGCGAAGAGCCGATGGGCGTGAAATATTTATTTTTCATTACCCCGCGCAGTGTGCTCATTGAAAAATACATAGCTCGCATAGCGAGCGAATATCTTTTATACGCACACGGAGCGCGCGAACTCGCAGATTGGATTCTGGATTCGGTCAATATCGCATTATCAAAACCCCCGGAGCCGTATATTGTTAGGCGAGTAGGCGCTACTCCGCCGCGTGTCTCCGTAGCTCGAATTCGAATATTTACGCGGATAAAAGCGCGCGAAATATTCCTGCAGGAGCTGAAACGCTTAGATTACGCTTGCCAGAATAAGCTGGCATTTCGGGGCAGGAAAGAGAAGCGCTGACCCCGAGACTTTTCATGGAAAGTAATCCCGACGGCGCGCGCGGATCGATTTAATTTCCTGCAGGCCAGACTAGGTGGGGCGGAGAGGCGCGGAGAAACTCGAAGAGCGATGAAAAGGGAAAATGAGAAATCGAATAAGTGCGCTCTCGCGTTGTTGTCGCCGCGTCTTTTCTTTCTCCCTCTCCGCCGCGGCGGCGGACCAAAGCACAGTGCAAATATATATATATATATATATATATATACATTTATATATAAGAGACGCTCGACAGCTGCCGAGAGTTATGTTCATTGTCGTTTGTGGCTTCTTCCGTACAGCAACGCGATGAGGCCACTTTTGTTGGATTTCCAATTTAGCCGCCGCGACACGGTCTTGCGTATTTCACAGCGAGTGTACCTATGATATAATAAACGAATATCTGCGTAACTCGATTTTGATATTCGCTATACGGTTTGGCTGCGATGTAATATAAGAACGGCGGCATATCGGGTAATCCGATTTACGGGATCGGGATAATGCTCGTGTGGTTATCACGATAATCCGTTACCTGCGGCTCGCGGATCAAATTGGATCCGTACGGCGCTCCTGATTAGCTATATTATAAGGATTACGTAACGACGTTGCGGCTTCGCATAAAAATACAAATTCTACAAGCACCGATTTCATCGCAGTACCGCGCACGTGCATATAAATAATCTTTTGATGCGGATGCGCGAATTCAGGCGAATCATTCGCCGCCGAGGACGCTGCATACAAGATTAATCGCTGATCGCTGATCCTTTCTTTCTTCCCTGTTGCAGATGATGAAGCACGGCTGGGACAACTACGTGCGCTACGCCTGGGGCAAGAACGAGCTGCGGCCAATCTCGAAGAGGGGCCACAGCGCCAGCATCTTCGGCACCTCGACAATGGGCGCCACCATAGTCGACGGCCTTGACACCCTCTACATTATGGGACTTCACGAGGAGTTCAAGCAGGGCCGCGACTGGATCGCCCAGAATCTCGACTTCGATATCGTGAGTACAATTACAGTATTAAACTTTGGGAATTGCTTTCGCTGCGTCTATAGAGGCCGCGTTCGATTTAATGCAGGAGAGTCTAGCACCGGGGAGGCGAATGCCGTATATAGCGTCTGTAGGCCGCGCCCTAGGCAATTGCGATGTTTATTTTTGCCTATTCATCTGCGCGCCGACGCCCGCCGGTATAAAGTCTATTTGAGGATTCGAATCGAGAGGATAATATTGTGTTCCACCGCTCTGCGATGATTATTGCAAAGCTTTTCAATCGCGTATATTACCAAGCATGATTATGAATGTGATTGGTCGTGGGATTCACATGAAGGATCTCGAAAAATATATTCCACTACGTATTTCACTCGGAGCCGCCGCGAGAGAAAAATTTCGAATCGAAGCGCGAAGGGAAAAGCTTCATTTTCTCCATCCTTTACGTTTCCCTCATATTGCCTGCTCGGCGCTTTATATAAAGCTGACGTCTGCCGGGAGAAATAACAACGTGCGGAGCAGAGATTTTCTAAAATATTTCGCGCTCATCCCTCCGGCTAAGTAGCCTCCGGCGTCGATTCGCTGTACTCGCTGCAGCCGGCGAGAGTATATATAGGAGCGAGAGAGCCGAAGCGAAAAGCAGTTCAAAGTATAACGGACACGTACCTTACACGTACATTACGTCTTTTCTACTTTCCAGATTTTCCTCCCCCCCCCCCCCCCCGTCGACCATTCACCATTTCGACGCGATTCTACCGGGGAGAGGATTTTGCACGCGCTACGAGAACCTTCGCTTCGTCTTCTTCTTCTTCTTCTCTTATTTTTGCGAACTTTGCGTTGTAATATTAAATTTTTGATCGACCAAGATTAACTCGGTTTTCCGACATTTTTACGGGATTCTCGACAAAGTATTCGGAATATCAAAAAAAATTGTAAACACAAAAATTCCTCACATATTTCGGCGCTACATCATATAATATGGAAGCTGTTGAAATATCGAGAAGCGAAATACCGCTCCCCTCTCTCTCTCTCTCTCTCTCTCTCTCTCTCTCTCTCTCTCTCTCGCTCTCTCCTTAGAACTCGTTCGAATTCAATTATCTCGTCCCTTTCATTTCTCCCACTTATTTTCCGCGCGCACCGCACTCTCATTTTTCCTCCGAGCTCTCCTCAAAGTGACACTAAAAAGTCACGCTCTCCTCGATTTTCAGTTCTCACGTCCTGCCCCTCTCGCTTGGCGCGCACATCTCGTTAAGATTTTTCGCCGCGGAGAATATATACCCGCACACTTCAGAGGGAGAGAGAGACGCCGGTACCTATTATCCCTTCTCGCGCGCTTTATTTTTCAATTTCCTCGCGCGACCTCGGGATAAAAAGACGGCGGAAAAGGGAGAGAGGGAGTTGAGATGTTTTAATCGTTGAACCTCCCGCCGTGAGCTCCATTTGAAAACTCTGCATTGCAAAGGACTTTGCAATTTACACCGCAAGTTTCCAGGCCAGAGAGCACGTCTATAGTGTATCTCTATATACATCGGTGTCTCGCGAGCGCGCGCGAGATGATGAAAAGTGCCGGGAGTCGTATAATCCCGCGCGAGGAGCCGCGTTCGGGAAATATATTTTTCGATATACAAGTATAGTCGCCGAGGGATTGAAATTTCATTCAATTAATTCGCGCCGGCTGCGAATAATCAAGTTTTTGTACTTTTCCATTAACGAGTAATTGAGATAAGAAAAAGGCCAAGCCGCGTGTAATGGATGAGAAATTCTTCGAGTGTAATGAAGTCCTTGATTAACTCCTTTGATGAAAAGGAAAAAAAGTTACGCCGGCTGGCGCTGCTTTTTGCCTATTAAAAGTACTTAGCGAACGCCGTTACTCTGCAAACAGGCCGTTTTTCCACCGATACGAGCTGCGGCTTTCACGCTTCGATGTAAATTCTTCGCCTATACGTTCATTCCACGAATTTCCCAACAACTGCCGAATGCTTCGATATTTTTAAATTGTTTTTGTAATAGTGAAATTTTTGGCTCTGTTAAAGCTGCAGAGAAATATACTTGGATGTGTTTGGAATTCAAATTATGCGTTTTCAATTAATAAAGATTATTTGAAACAAAACAAAAAAGAAATAAAAATCTCCAAAACTGAATTCTACAAGGTCTTTGGACTACGTTTCTGATTTATGTAAAGTTATATAATTTTTATAAGCATTATAAAATAAAAATTTCGAATACATCTTCAAGGAATTTTTTCTTAATTGAATTATGATATCTGGTTCTTGAGTCAAATAACTTGCTACTTATGCATTATTTTGATTACTTATTACATCCCTATAATTATGCTAATTCAAAGTTTTACAAGGGGTACCGAATCAATCGCAGACAATAAGTATCTATGAATATCTGAATCCGCCCATAAATAAATTTTCGCGGCAAAGTGTGAGAAGAAGTAGAAGAGGAAGGAAGCGCCATCCAGCCGAAAGAGGAAGCTCTCGAGAACACTTAGCCCCGAAAGTCTAAGCTAGCTCGCTCGCGATACTTTCCAAAAGAACGTCGACGACGACAGGGAGGAGGAAAGCCTTTCTTTTCTCGTAGGATATAAAGAAGCGAAAAAAGTGGCCGGTGAGGATCGGGACGGTAACTAATGTACAAGCCTGACAAACTGCATGTATACCGAGGACCAGGGCTAAAAACAAAGGCCGCTTGTCGTCGCAGCACGCGAACTCTCACGAGGAGATCCCGGGATAATCCCTGGGGAACAGGACGACGACGACGACGGCAGCTGCCAACGGCAAATACCTGAAAGGTCCCCGAGAGTGGCCGACTTGTTTGACAAACAAGTGTTTTCAAAATAGAGATCGAGTCAGGAAAAAGTTTCAGCCGGGCCCGCGTATTTTTCTTGTCGGCGCGGGTATGGGACGAATGTTTGCGCGATCGACTGGCGGAAAAAGGAGAAACTTCATTTCCCCTCCCGAGTCGACGACGCTTTTCGTCCACACTTGTTGATATTGTCACAGACGCACACGTCTGCAACGCGAGCAGCGAGACGAGTCAGCGATAAGAGTCGAGCAGCTGAGTCGTACTGCGATGCATGCGCTTCGGATGCATCGTAGACGTTAGCTCAGTGGTTAGAGCACAGGCCTCTGGCTCTCGGGTCCGCGAGTTCGAGTCCCGTCGTCTACTTTTTCGCTTTCGACTTTGTCTCCTCTCTGTTCGTAACAATATTGTTCATTTTTCACTCGCGTCGACTTTTTGTACGAATCATCTGTCGGCGCGACCCCCGTGTGCCAGTTACCCCGCGGACACGCGCGCGCGGCTCTGAAAAATTAATAAAGTTCCATTGGACGTCGATAATAATATAGCTACGACTTATTAATCCCTCGAACTAAATTATTCCAAGCACAAACTCTCGAGCGTTCCGTCATAAAAGTGGAGCGAGGGAGTAACGCGAAATTCCAAGCTGCTGCTGCTGCCGGCAAAGTTCGGCTCTCGAGGAAAATGTTTATTCGCCGCAACATTCCCGCGACTAATTCGTCGCCGCTGCCGCCGCCGCAGCGCGCGCGCGCACGAGGGCGCCGGGAATCAAGCGCGTGTGTGCCGACGAGTTGCTCTCTCGCGTTCGCGCGTTCTCTGCACTTTCCCAAGTAAGTTGCGTGTGTGCGTCCCCGTCCTCTCTCTCTCTCTCTCTCTCTCTCTCTCTCTCTCTCTCTCTCGCGGCATTAGGGCGGATTTCTAAAGTGGATAACTTGGCGAATTAGTCTCGTGAGCGACCGCCAAGACGAGAACCGCGTAGTTGGCTGCCGCCGGCTGCTACTACTGCTGGTTTGTCTGTGTCCGAGCGCGCGACCCTTAGTCGAGCCTGGTATTCCCTCGTTTCTCTTCCGGCGGGTATTTTTCCAGCGCACACACGGATGCCTTTGTACCGCCGTGAAAACTCGTATCACGGTCATATTCCAAACGTTGGAATTTTCGCGTCTATCGCAGGTGAGCTGAATAGTTTATACTCTGTGAAACGCGATACGTGCTTATGAATGATTCGTCCGAATTCGAGTGCGCGGCGATCCGCTCAATCGAGTCCATCGAATATCTATTAACGGAGTTCGGACAGCGCGCATGCACATAGAATATATCGCAGGGCTAAAAGCCGAAAAGCGAATCGATCCCTCTGACTAATGCGATAACGACCGCTCGAAAATCCTTGCACATCGGTCGTATACGCCGCGCAGTCTCTTTCCATTATATACAGGAAGCAAAAAGCGCCGGCAAAAGCCACACAAAAATTACCTCTCCATTAGCTCTCCTCTGCCGAGATCCTTGTCCGGTTCGGCATAATTCCGTTAAATTAGCTAATAAATAACGCTGCACGCGTACCCCCGGTTTATCGATGCGCCCACGGGATAAAGCCGCGGGGAAAGAAGAGGGGGATGCGAGGGCAAGAAAGGAGCGCCGTCCGCCGAGCAAGTGCCACCGCGGCGATTCCGATAGGCGATAAATTCGCCGCGTGCAGCTGCCAGAAAGTAACAGCGCGGCCTTTATGTGCGCAGGCGCCGGCAGCGAGGTCCTCTCGCGCATTTACATTGTTCGGCTCTCCAGCGGGACGGCGGCGGCATTTTTAATCGAGAGTCTCTCTTCGACTGAGTACAGCTCTGCACGACATGCGACCTTGGCGCGAAGGAATGTAGTCGAAATGCGCGTGTGCAACGCTCTCGGAGGTGAGGCGCGACGACGTGGTCTTATTCTTTTTTCTCTTCTTCGCTCTCCCTCTTCCTCTCTTTCGGTTGCCGGGCGCTGATGCTCGGCTGAGCGTCGGGCGCGAGGTGAATGCTGCGTTCGCTCGCGGAATTCGCGAGAGGCGACGAGAGTACACGAGGATGAGGGGGAATTCGATCGGGTTTTAAGTAGTGCCGATGTAATTTGCGAACAAGAGAAGCTTCGGCGAGCGCGTTGTGTCTGTAATATTATAAAATACGTAATAACACGATAGACGTCTGCTTCGTTGCAGTCGTTCTTATGACAAGCATCGCTTCGCCATAGCCTTCGGAATAAAGGAAAAAAGAGCCCTCGCGAAAGTCGCGGAAATGTCAAAGCCACCGGTATTCTCGTCACGTTGACAAAATTACGTGAGGCTCGTTTTACACGCGCACATAGGTATAGCATCTCTCGGGCCGGATCCGCGCGCCTATGTGTCAGGCGCCAGCCTCTTTTATTATTCAGCCGCGGAAGGAATCGCGTGAAAAATGGACGCATAAAAACGTCAGGTGCGCGCCTTGATACGGCGATGCGTTATATACCCTTGCATTTTCCACGCGGTAATCGCGCGCGAGTAAACGCTTTTGGCGCAGAGAAACACGGCGCCTGTTGTTTCCATTTCGCGAATTTCCGCGAGAAGAGAGGACGGAAATTTGGACGGGGAGGAATTTTTTTATCTTCGTTATTCATTCGCTTCCTAGACGTCGCGTGAGAGTTATTGGTCGTCGCATTCGTAATACCGAGACAGGGCGCTCGGCAATTATTCGGGTTCACGTACGTGCAAAAATTGTAACGTTAATAATTTTGAGTCGTGCGAAAAAATCATCGACAGCTGCAGTAGAAGATGCAAAACGAGCATCAGCAGCAGTGGGAATGATCGAGCAATCAGTCGAGCCGCGCTAACGAGAACGTGCATAAATATACAGTACCGCGTCTTTGGCGAAGGCATGTGCACACAGTCTCGCGAGCTTTAATCATCTGCGCTGTTCTACTTTTATTTCGAGAGCTTTCTCTCTCTCTCTCTCTCTCTCTCTCGTGGTGGGGCTTTGTGTAATCGAGATTTACGCAAGCAATGCGATACACTGTTCGCGAATGTATGTGTGCACATACGTTGCGCGCACGTGATCGGGAAGTTTCTCGCTCTGAGCGATATATATATATATATATATATGTCCGATGTTACTAAGAATTTCGCGGTTGAACTTTTGCAGAAACCACGAGAACGATGTATGATCTTTTCGCGGCTCGTCGCTTATCGATTGCTCTTTTCGAACCTTTCCCTCGTTCGTTCGCCGGTGTTTTACTGTAATGAAATGAAAACGAGCGGTAGCTTTGCGTATTCTCGGAATTTCACAAATTCATCAATCCATTTTTTGATGAATCGAACTCGGAATTATACGCGCATTTTATACGAGCCGTGTACGATTTCCTATTGAATTTTTACGACGCATATCGCAGTCCATACACCACATTTTAATCTCATGAAATATTCCAAAATCGCAGGTACTGATATGGATTCCAAAAAATCTGCACATTCGTTTCGTGCGAGCCTCATTCCCCCCGTCACGCGAGCGAGACAAAATGCAAAATCACGCAGAATTTGCCGAATTTTCGTTTAAAAAACATCAGCCGGCTTTGCCAAATATTCCGCGCGCTCTATCAGAGCTATATTCCCACTCGATCGAGGCCCTGACCGCTGCACTATATCTCCATTATATATACTCGATCGTTTCACGTACGAATTCCGCGAATAGTAGGTTGAACGGATAAAAAATCCTGTACATTAATCCCTTTCACTCCGATTATATCTCGACTGGACGGTAAATTTTTCGCTTATCGCTTTTCAACCTACGCATCGGCTTCGCTACTATACGCCTCGTTATTTTTCGTACTGTACTTACTGGCATCCACCGCGCGCTCGCGCGGGCGTGGCGGTAGTATACACAAAAGGACGAGTATCGGACTTTCATTACGCGATGAGCTTGCGAACACGTATGGACGCGCGCGCGCGCGCGCGTGTGTGTGTAGGCAAATAAGGCGACTTTTTATAGATAGGAGAGCTGCTGCACTCGAATGAATGACCCTTCGCTACGGGGCCTCCGGCTGCTATACATCCTATCGCAGTGAGAATTGCGTTTGCATATTTATTTCTCAGCTCTAAAAGCCCGTGTGTATTTGTTACATAGTTTATTTTGGTCCGTGCGATGGGTGTGGATCAAAATTTTCGTATGAAAAGTACTTTGAACATTTTCGTGCAATATATGAAATATTGGAAACCGCACCATTTTTCGCGTGGATTCAAAAAATCCGAATACGTCGAAAAGCAAAATTCATTCTCTCGAATTCGTATAATACAAAAAAATCAACGTCGAATTCGCCACTTTAATAACGGCGCCGCAAACTCAAAGATACAGCGCGTCCGCTGGCTGCAATCATTTCGAAAGCCGCGCGCTGAATGAAAAGCTCGGAAAAAGCCCAGCGCATATACGTGTACGAAGAGCCGGGAATATGATAAACATCGCGCGTGGCATCGAGCCAGTAGTACTAATCGATATCCGACCGACGTATCCCATTACTCCACCACTAATAGAGAGAGAGAGAGAGAGAGAGAGAGAGAGAGAGAGAGAGAGAGAGAGAGAGAGAGAGAGAGAGAGAGAGATAGAGAGAGAGTGCTAGCGAGCTTGCACAAAGGTGAGCGCGCGCGTTTACATCAAAGATTCGACGCGCGCGTCATTTGCGTGTCCGCATTGGCAAATGGAAACCGTGCGAGCTGATACACAGGTATATCGGGGGAGGGAAACTCATTCGCCGGATATCCATATACGCTTCCTTCCTTCGCTCGCGAGGAGCCGGCAGGGCCACGGGTCAACTGGCTTTTAGCCGATACACACACATTATACACACACACACGGTCCATCGGCAGTGCACCGATGGAATTGGGTTAACGGTTGTGTTCCGTAGAACAAGAATCACTGCGCTCCAGCCATAAAGCCTTATATAGCGGAATTTCGCCCGTTTATGTTTTTCCGCTGATTTATTTATTGCTTTCGACGCTTGCGCCGAGCGCGAGAGCTCTCGGTATTGTTCGAAGGAAAAGCTTCAGGCTGAGTTGTCTGGAAGAGAGACAGCTGTCTTCAGTCGCCGAGTGTGCATCGTAGGTGTCGGTAAAAATTTAGATTCGAGATATTTTCCGAAGTCGTAAAAATAGAGAAGCCGCGCCGTGTCTATGTATAGAATCGCTGGACTATGTGCAAACTAGAATCGAATCGAACGTAAAGTGATTGGATTAAAGCGCTCCATACAAGACCACGATATCCCCTACATCCTATAACGTCATTACACGACTGACATAAGTTCGATTGAGCCCGAAGACAAACGCTTCCTCTTCCGCAAGCGTAACTTCCGACGAAGCGAGAGAGTCTAAAACCAACCTGGCTACTCTCCGCCCAAACTCAAACTCTAAACTGGGTCATCGCCGTCACAACATATAGTTTGATCCCGTCGGTATATAAAAAAAGAAGACAAGTTTGACGGTACGAAATCGAGCGTCGCTGGCGATTCGCGCGCATCCAACTGCCAATTCCACCTAAGCCAATCAACGTAACGGGATCATCATTATACCGTATGCCAAAGTCCCCGGAGGACACGACGAGACACACACACACACGTGTGCGACTCTTACCGCGGCTAATCCCGCGAAATCGGTTTACGCGACGACTGTGCGAGCCTCTTTCCACCGCTTGGTTTTTAGCCTCTTTACTCGGCTATATTCGCTTTATTTCGAGGGAAAGATGCGAACTCTGAAATTGAGGGTTTATGTAGAGCTGTCCATCGGGAGGATAAATTTTCGTGGGAATCGATTAGGCGCTTTCGCGGTAGAAAGTAATTCCGCGTAAGTTGCGGCTGAAAAATGTACGATGGTTATTTTGAAAATCTAGTGATTCGAGACAATCGCTGGAAACAATGAGTCGACGAGCGATGCTTCTTAAAAATGCATCAGTGAGTCTGAAAACAATGAAGAGCTCTTTAGTCTTCTCTATTATTCAGGCGAGTGCGCTGGTAGCCGCGTAAAGCAAATGAAAATCCGCAGTTTCGAGTTATTGAATTCAAGCTCGGCTATCATCGGTGAACAAATGGAAGCCTCTATAAATTGACAAAAAAGCTACACGATGTATAGTTATGGGCGAAATAAGGCGTGAAATAAATTTCAGGCGAATCCGGGCAAGAGATAGCCTTATCTCTATAAGTGCTGCGCGCGCGACGTCTTTACTGCGCGGGAGGCCGTCGATCGGAGAGTAAGAGAGAGAGAGAGAGAGAGAGAGAGAGAGAGAGAGAGAGAGAAGCCCCCAGACGCGCATCGAGCGTCCATCTAGACTAGACACGTCGGCGTTGTAATAATCTCGAGCTAGAGAGTAGGATGGGAATTTTATCCCATGGCTTTTATCCGCGTTGCGAAACAAGCGGCGCCCGCGCGCTGCACCTGCTATATTACCGCGCACATATAGAGGAGAGAAAAACGAGAGATAAGGTTTTCCCAAACGTCGGCTCGATAAAGGTCGAGATTACGGAGTCGACGCAGTCGGGCAACATTTTCGCGCTTTGATTAAGACATCGCGAATTATAATTGCACTGAAGACTTTATCGACGATCACGGCAACAAGTCAGCGCGCGGGAGAGCTTTGCGTTTAAAAGCGTTGCGCACAAGCGCTGCAACGAGGCTTCATAACAGCCGATACAAAAACGTCACATTGCCGTAAATCCCGCGCGGCGCAGCGCGGGCTTAATTTACATTTCCATAGTCCAATCTCCTTGCCAAACAAATAGCCCTCCTTCATGGGCGTCATTAGCGCGGTATATACGGCGCATAACATAATTAATTTTCGTGCGCGTTATATAAAAACACACAGAGAGAAGCTCAGCCATAATTTAACGACGTTGCTTCTTTGCCCGCTATCGGCTAATTAAATCTCGGCCCGAGAGAGGGTGAAAGGGAGTAGCTGCTGCAATCTAGAACGCAGGATCGGTACGTCCTACGAAAACTGCCGGTGCTTGTGTATGCACCTGCAATTGATATTCCGGGTCACGAACGCGATATTTCGCTCGGCTTATAGTGTATTGTATATAATACGTGAAAAGAAGTAGGGTTAAATGAGTGCTCGGGGCGAGAAATGTCGGAACAGAGGAAAGAGAGAGAGAGAGAGAGAAGGGGGGGGGGAGAGACCATAAATGCGGCAATCGCACTGCCGTGTGCGTGTAGACCGCCGCAACGAGCTTTCAAAGCCGAAATCTTCATTGTGTTCGGACTCCCGAGTCCTATTCTCGACTGGATTGCTTTCGTCTGAAAGAAATGCGTTAGCTGGAAATAAATTGTCGTCGTTTGTACTCGAATAACGGAAGAAGTCTCTTATTATATTCTGTAAACGAAGAAATACTTAAGTTGTATCGAGACAAAATAAAATTTTTGGACTGGCTTTCCCTCACTTCTGGAACTTCACGGCTTTCTAGAAGTTACAAAATAGGCTATATGTACCTATGCCGCAAAAATGCTTGCTGTTGGGCCTACTGTTTTGTGAATATTGAGGGCTGAAATTCGGCACGGAAGTCAATAATTATATCAAGCATGCAAAAAGCAGAGCTGTTGGACCATTAGCTTACTTGCGATGAAATTCGAAACATAAGAAGTAAAATAATACTCGTACCGAGAACCTATAATATAGACAAGTCATTATAAGTACCTGCGTAAAGTATGTCGTATATACATTCCCTTGCCGGCCATCATCCTCAACGCGAAATAATTGAAAGCGACGCAATCTCCGCTTCACGACAAAAAAAAATCCTCGCACTATACTCGCGGCGGGCGCTTACTACCCCGTGAATGCGATATCATCGCGAAAGCTCTCTCCGTCGCAACATTCCAATCAGCGATGTATATTGTATACGTTACGAGGGCGAGTCTCGTTCGCTCTCCAGCTTCGAGACCGTCTGCACTCCTCCCCTTTCATTTTTCCATCTCCTCTCGACGTGCAATACGAGTAGCGCCAGACGCTGCTCTACTGCACAGAGAGACGCACAGCAAAAGAAAGGGCCGCGCGCCGAGCAGAACAAGGCGTAACGACTGGCGCTAATAACAGGGGAAAAAGCCATAGCCCCGGCATAACTCTCGGCTGGGCGAGATCTACGATCTCACGCGCGCATCTCCCTCTTGCTCGCGCGCGTAATAAATGCGCAGCCAAACCCCACTTCCGATTTTCATCTGCGCGCATATGAGCTTGTGCGCGCGCGTGTGTGTATAATACCGAACTACTTATGGAGGTACGCGCGGCAGAGGACCAGTTTTGCTTAATGATCCTGTTTCTGCGCGAGTTTATACGACTTTATAAAGTACGAGCGGGGTGGGGGAGGAGGCGCAGGGCCAATCGCGTATCGGGAGGATGAAAAACAGCCGCGCGGCTATTAGTGCGTCGTTTTACTTACGCCGAGTATTTACGCGGCCCATAAGCATATACTCCCGTGCAGCTGCTTTCGATGCCAGTAAGTCAGACGCGGTTCTTATTATTATTGGTTCTTTATCTCGATTTTTGATACGTTATACGTTCCGTGAGTTATACGCTTTTAAACTGCGAAATCGTATAATTTCTTTCAATTCTTCGTGCGCTCTGCTTTTGTCCCGCCGCCGGCTCTTTTACGCATTCACGAGCTCGGTTTTAAAATATCTCCGGCTTGGTATATATACATCGGCCGAAGACAATCTTCATTAAATAAACATTCGCTCCGTTCGTCGAGGATAATCGCAAGAAAACGAAAACAGAGTTGAGCCATATAATAATTATAGACACACTGTGAAAGCAATGAAGTGCATTTGCGCTTATATTGTCACATGTTGTTTCTTCGACAAACTGAATTCTTAATCTCCGTTTGGCGTTTCCTCGGTTATGCAGCCGTGGTCGTTCAAAATAACGGATGCTCCCTAAATTCTGGCCATACCCGCCTCAGGTGAGTGCGCGTACTTAACGAGCGCGATCGGCCGAAATCCGCTCTCGATGTTTAACCGTCGCGCGTTCGAGCCTTCATCCGCACGGCTGATGCAGTACAGCATCGTTGAAAATAGAAACGGCAGCGTTCTCTCTCTCTCTCTCTCTCTCTCTCTCTCTCTCTCTCTCTCTCTCACTCTCTTTCTCGCTCTCTTCGCGCCACAGCTAAAGGGGAAAGGTGGGATAAGGCTTTCCCCCGAATCTGGGTCGAGTATTCATAGTGCTTCGCGCGAACCCGCCGCGGGCCGCCTCAAATATTGCACTGCACGAGAGCAGCCTCGCGCATATACGCCGCAAGGAGTGTATGAGCTTGCAGCGATGCACATGCTATTTTCAGCGCGACGAACACGTCGATCGATTCGACATTTTTTCCCTTCCTTTGTCTCTCGATTTTTCCACTTTGCTTTTCCTTTCCCAGCGCGGAATACCGCGCGCTTCCGGATATTCGCGATACCTTTTTTCGGTGTGCTTTTTATATGTCTGCAATCTCTCGTGTCGTGATTATTTCATCATACGATATATACAGGCGAACTTTTGAAATTCGCCGGTGCGCAGTGCAGGAAACGCAACGCGGAGGCTTCCCTTATTGCGGAAAAATATAAACGCGCGAGTATAAATATTGAATCCAATCATCCGCAGACAATAACGATATTTAATATTGACTCGTTGGCCGCGCGCAGCTGCATTCGAAAGCCGTTTATGCTTCATCATATCTGCCGGGCAATTATATCGGCGAAATATCCTTTTTCCGGTCAATATGGCTTTGCGATTGTATGTGTATCAAGAGCGCGGGCTCGAAATCTTGGAAGTAAACATCACCGAGCGATAAATTCCCGGCGCAATACGAAGATCTCGAAACGAGCCGCGTCGCCATAACGTTATTGCCTATTTCCGGGCGAAATGAGAAAACAGCGGCTGCGAAAATACAAAGGAAACGCGCGATGGAGAAAAAGAAGAAATAATCGAGAGAAACGAGAAGGTGCAGCGAGCCGACGAAAGAAAAACTCGGCGGCGTCTCTCGTTATATACTCAAGAGAGAGAGAGAGAGAGAGAGAGAGAGAGAGAGAGAGAGAGAGAGACTGACGTAATTTCGACGCCTTTTTTGGCCGCAGACCAAATCCATAAGTTATATAGACCTATAGGCCGCAGCGTCGCTCGTGTGAGTTAGGATGATCCCGCGCTTTCGGGAATAAGAGAGGAAAGCAGCGATAGCCCCTTATATAACTGCCTTAAATCCTCGGGAAAACGATTAAACTTCTCTCTTCTTCCCACGACTTTTCCACCTCCGCGCGGCTATGTGCCACTGCTTTATACCGCGGCGGGAGACTATGAGGGAACTTTAATTAAAGAAACTCATTTTTATCGACCACCCGACGACGATCATTCCCGCGCGCTCTGTTTTCCTACGGGATTATGTCGCCGGCCGTCCGATACGATGGATACTCCGCGGGTCTGTCGTAGCGACTTTGTTCTTCTTTATTCCTCCAACGCGACTATATGATTGAGACGAGCGACGACGAAAAATCTGTAATAAATTAACCCGCATTTCTCGGCAGGGAGCTTTAATTTAACTTCTGCTTTGAATTTCGCTAGCGCGAGACGAGCGGCGAGCTTCCATTATTTTCCCCCCTCTTAATTATGCAAAAGTGAAATATTGAACCTCTTTTACTGTGCGCGCGCGGCGAGTCTCGTTATGAAATCTTTGAATGCGCGCACTAGGCTATGTGCACCGCGGATCCGGGAGAAGAAAAAAAATTCATTTCGCCTCCTGTTGGTTCTAGACGCGCACACGCTGTCTGCAAGCTCTTTTAACAGCCGAGGAAAATACTCGCGCGCTGCCGCAGCATCGTTTGAATTTCATCGCGATCGCGATGAGAGAGGACGTCTTTTATTGCACTTTCCTTTCGTCGAGGTCGTTGAGCGTAGCGCTGGCAGTTGTTGTCTCTCGGTTTTCCCTCCGAGACGTTGTTCGCTGCTCGGCTCTCGTCGTCTCGAGCGCAATCTGATGTGGCGGCGGATAGACGCTGCCGCAGGAACGGGATGAGATTAGAGCGAGTCGATGTGTACGGCGCTTTTGGGTTTTACGGCTTTTTTCCTCGGTCGGATAACAGTTGGTAATTTACTACTTATTAAGCGATGGCGAGTCAAAAGTAAATTGCAAATACAGAAAAAAGACCTGATTCATGAGCTATACACGTCAGAAGAAAGTGATCCGGATCAGCCCTGCAATTTCCGCAAATTCCCCTCGACACCGCAAGAGAAGTTAAAGAGCTCCCGCGCATATCTCGCTCCAAGTGGTAGTAGACCAAAATGCCACGAAGCGCCCTATCCGCGATCGCGCGTGACGCCGGAATATTTAGCGCGTTTTAAAATCGCGCGCGTGCGCTCGAGGTATGCGGCGGCCTCGAGCTTAGCGTTATATTGCGTGCCGCCGCGTCAACGTCTCGCGCTCCCTCTCCAGCTCTATATACATATATATTGTAACGTGCACACACCGCTCATGCACGACGTCTCGTAGGCCGCGCGGGGGCGTGCGCATATCAATGCGCCCCGTGAAATATGACGTTTTCATTAAAACTTACCGTCGTCGCAAGCTCGCGCCATTAGAGCTTGCAGCCCCCCTCCCCCTCGTTATGAACTGCTAGCGCCAGCTTCTTATGCATTCCCGCCGCTCGACTCATTGGGTTTAACGTTTGCCCTAATGACCCGAGAGGAGAGAGCAGCGCAGGGTTTTGTAACGAAATAGCGCGTTGACTCTTCGCGCGGCTTTCTTTTCTCTCGTCCGTGTCATCGCGAGCTTTCAGGAATTATAATACGCGTGTACTTTTAGATTAAAAAAAAAATTCACGTCGATTAATGCAGCAGCAGAGCACGCTCGTGGAAATTTCCATTTCAAGGCAAACATTGAATTTCCCGCGCGAGACGTCCCGTTTGAAGCTTTTTTCCTAGCGCATGCGGACATAAAAACTTGCCCCATATATAGCCACGCGGCTTACAAGCCCCAGGTAAACCGTCGCTATCTCTACAAACGAACTCCGATACGTCAGGTGCGTATAAAAAGTATAAAGCATCATTTTTCAAAGCAGCATAATCTCCATTAGCCAGCTAGCGCGCTGGAGAGAGAGAGAGAGAGAGAGAGAGAGAGAGAGAGGAAGAGAGCTGAAAAAGCCTTCAAAGTGTTGGTTGAAATTGCGAATTAAGCGTAAATAAATTCCCCGTAAAGAGTAGCCGCTTTACGAGCTCTCCTGCGTTAAAAGCTCCGCTGCAACGGAAAAAGCTTCGCCTCACGCGCATACGTATATCTATATATTCGGTCGAAAAGTCAGCTCTCACGCGAGTAGCGCATCAGAGCTTCGTCGGATTAATAATCGCCGGCGCGCTCGTTCTCTCGCGCGATCGAGAAGGAAGTTGGTGCAGGTGTCGAGGCCTTTTAACTTAACGACCCGCCGTAAAGTAGAGATCGACCCTTTAATACGGGCCCTGAGCTAAAGCTCCGGGACACAGAGGCTTTTATCCGTGTGCGAGGGCAAGCTTGCGCGTCGTCTCGATTTGTCTATACCCGGCGTGCGACTTTTTTCTCGCTTCCTTTTTTTCCGGACGCGGGCAAAATAAACTCGTAAAACTCGGCGAGCTTTACGAGCTTGCAGGAAGGAAGCCGACGACGTCGCTGCAGATAAATAATTACACCCGCGGGAACGGCCGCACTTAACGATCGCTTGATAAACTTAGCGAATCCCGGCGGTGTACTCGCGACTGCCTTTCTTCCTGAGACGTGTGGATGCACAGAGGCGAAAAATGTCCGATGTCGATATAAGCTGGTTCATATTTTTTCCGTCTTGCTCTATATTCGGGCTGGTATTAATATCAACAAATTGGACACGACTCATTCAAACTTCACGACCGATTCTACAACATAGTGCCGTTTATATACATACTGGAATATCACTACACAATACGCTCGTGAATTATGAACGTTTTTTCGAATAAGGTTACTATTTTCGGGATTCGTCTCGACTGCTAAAGCAGACGTCGCTGTAAATTATAAGCCGTAAAGTTTAACACAATTACCGAACTGCAGAGCTCGCACGCGCGTGCGCGACGATGCTTTATTATGAAAGGAGTTTTTGCTATCGAGTTTATTATACAGCCATTATCGTTTTATGGCCGAAGTTTCGACGCTGTGCAAACTTCATGAATTTATGTTGCGTTTTCCATTAAACTCGCGTTAATTACAATTTCACCTAATATACCATTAACATTGTATAATATATTATAATTCATAAAATATCGGCTGGTTCTGCATGCCTCTGGCGAAACGAAATGCTAAGTCAATTATAATATCCAAAGCCAGTCTTCGTGTCTGTATACGCGTTCGTACACACGTACGTGCAGTATATATCTAAAGCGCGAGTTGATATCGTGTCCGGTTGTTTATGTCATTAATTAATTCCACTAGCTCACGCGCTAAATTTAATGTTTTTCATCGTTTATTATAAGGTATGAAATACGCGGCCATTAATTCCAAAAGCACTCGATCGGGACTCAATCGAGCATACAGAACACACGCACCGCAGTCGAAATTCACCGATCGCGAATATATAAAAAATTCTCTCCGGCCGACCAAGTGGCCTCATTAATCGCGCTGAAAGCCGCGCGCTGGCGTACGTGTGCAGCTACTTCACCGGATTCTTATACTTGGCTCGTAAAAGCTCGTAAGCAGATTCGAATTGCCGGGAATAAATTCAACTTAACTTCTCCCGCGCTTTCTCTCTCTCTCTCTCTCTCTCTCTTAGGAGAAAGAGAGCGACAAAGAAAGTACACAAACACACACAAGTTCGAAATCCGTCTTTAGCGCTGTGCGCTTGTATATTAGGATGAATTGCAGCTATTACGACAGCTGGAGCCGGTCATATTTTGCAATTTTCCCGTCGGACGCAAGATTGCGCGTCTGGCTATTTATGATAGCGCCGATGAACGACACTCCCGTGTACGCACGCAGCCGCTTTTATTTACATGCGCATACGCGCCGGGACGGGCGCGCAAGCCCCATTTCGCTCTTTACGCGGCCACTACTGAACGTTTCGACGAACTGTTACGCACCTGTCACCACGGACTGTTTACCCGACGCCGCTATCTGCGCTCTCTGTGCTGGACATTTTCGATGATTTATTTATTCAGTTTTTTTTTCTAATGCGAAAACTATAATGATAAACTTGGAAAAGAGGATGAAGAGCGTAATTTAATATTTTATACGGATACTGTCCGTCGATGTATAATATTTTAGCATACTATGGATGCACGCAGAAAGCGTATCGGGTCATTTAATTACTGTAGGGAACGTAACGTAAAGGAACGTACCATTATTCAAAATCATCATAAAGAACGCGTAATTTACTTATCTGGAATTACAAAAACTGTATGTCGTTATACATTCCATACTATGCTGTACGATTTAACTGGTGAACAAACGCGCGATTCAAATCATCTGTATTCTACAGCGATCCAACGTTTTACAGAGAATTCATTTGAGCAAACTACGTAAAACCAGGCCGATTCACACGGACGCGCATCAACGCAGCTCCTTAATGCACGCGTGTGTACCGAAAGCTCTTCATTCGCCGTTTCACAATCGGCCTCATCAAGCCTCGCGGTATATACGTAACTAAACCACCCATGGGCGCATGCACGCGCGCCTCTGGGAATTTCTCCCGCGGCTCTCGTATATATCGACGCATTCATCGTAAACGCGTCAATTAGCCCTTCGCACAATGATACGTCATTAGCATGGCTTGTGCGATAAACGCGCCGTTAAATTAATTACACACGCGCGAAAAAGCTGCGGTGCGATGGTTGACCGTAGGTATACACACGTATAGTTCCGAGACCTGTAATATATCGATGCATGTTATGTACACACATATAACGGAAGCCCGACCCACTTGCCCTCCTGTGTGTATGCAGTGTCTTCGCAAATTGCGCTAAGTGACGCTCAATCATCGACGGCCGGCATATACACTTTTACTAAATGATTGATGCTCGCGTTCCTGTTTTATCTTTCTCAAAGTGTTGCTCGCGCCCTGGTAGAGTCAGCTGCGAGAAAACAAACGTGTGGGCGGCGTGAAACTAAATTTCATAAGCCAGTCGGTACAAAGCGGATATTGAAAAACATACGCTCGCTTTCATGAGTTTTGCGTTGTATTTTCGATTCGCTAGCGGTTGATTTTATCTGGTTCATTCAGATTTCGCTACGCGTGTACCATATATGAATAACATTTATATGCATGCAGTTCTATCCCCGCAGTTTTTGCATGAGCGTGCATTCAACTCCAGCACTTCGTTTACGCGCTTACTCTGCATTCATTCGTGTAAATTTTAGAGGAATTTTGTCCTTTTTTGCGCGTTATAAATACAGACACGTCGAGATGAGAAGAGTAAAAAGCGCAGGCAGAACAGCCCTAATTCCGCCGGTGAATCGAAAAAGTTCCTCTCACGCAGCGGCGCTCATTGGCTCGGGCGCACAATTAAATCTCCGAAAAACAAAGGGAAGTAGAGCAAACAAAGAGGTGAGCACGCGGGCGGTCCGACGCAAAAGAATGAACATCAAAGACGCGTTCCTTTTCTCGCTTTGGCCCCGGGCGCCGTCGCTACCCTCTTCATTTGGCTCGCGTCGCGTACATAACGAGAGGCTGTCGCTCCTGTGCTCGTAAGCGCAAATTGTAGGAATAATACAAATGCGACTTTATCGCATTAATGACGACGTCGTGCTGCACTGCTGCGTTCGAGAATTCGGAGAAATCGCCGGTATACACTGTTACGCGCGCGTATGTATATTTTGTGTACTAGGATACCCATGCGCGTTTTTTTACAGTAAATTTAAAAGAAATTGGGTCGTTGACGGCGAAATATAGATAAAAACGTAGGTTTGTACGTTCTCTTTCTCAGAAATCGTAATGCTTTCATAGAGCCAAGCACTCTTACGACTTTAGCTCAGAACAAAAGCGAGATTATTTTTCCCTGCAATTTTTTTGTTAGCATGAATTTCAATCTTGAATATCTGGAGTTCTTCTATATGCCAAAGTGCATTCTAACCTACGATTGTTCGCCTTTAACTATCTATTATATTCAGTTGTTCGTATAAATAACCGAACAGCTTGACTCACGATGTTGCTATATGTACAGTAAAAGCCCCGAATAAAAGTACGTGGTATTAATATTAATAACGCATAAATTTAATCAAACCCTTTCGAGAGCTGCCGGGCCAACAGAATTAATTCATCGAGATATGCGTGCGCGTCACCTGCTAACTAGATTATCCATCCCTGCATGATTAACATTACATTGACGAATACGCGCGCGTTTCCTCTCTTGTCCCGAAATTATCGCGAACTACACGCAACCTGTGCGCTTTATTTCGAACGCGTCGCGTCTCGTATTTCATTAAAAGCGACGCTGAAAAATCCTGCCCAGGTGAAGGTATTTACACACAGAGAGAGCCTTTTCGCGGTAGCGGCGGCTAATTAGCCCGCAAAATAAACTAAGTACGGCTAATAACCTTCGTATGAAGTTTAATTGCGGAATGGAGGAAGTAGGCGAGACGGCGCGGATCGTTTTCGCGCGAGAGCTTGCTCTTTTATATTTCGCGGAAGCGTTGCTCTCAGGCTGACGGGAGAGAGAGAAAGAGAGAGAGAGAGAGAGACTCGGGTCTCGGCAAAGCACGTTCCTCGGCTTTTTTCCCTTTCGGACGTCGCGCTAGCTTTAATTTTTGATAATTGAATCGCGGAATCGCAGAATTTTTTCAGCTTGACGTTTTTCAAGCTGATTGTTTCAAAGTTTACTAGAATTAATGCGCTCGAGAGAGAAAGTAAATAACATGATTCGCGCAACTGTCGCGTTTAACGTCGAATAAAATACATTATAAATCGGGACATAAAAGAAACAAGTGACAATTGAACTAATTATGCAAAAGTTTAGCTTAATTATGACCCACTGTCATTCGGCTGTTAAATAAAGTACGTTAAATTTTCGCAGAATTACGTGCTACCTGGTACAAAGCTACGGCGCGACAAGCACTTGAATTTTAAAGTTTAGCCTTTCTTTTATAAAAAAATAATTATTTACCGCGATCAAGTCTTCTCACTCTTTCACTCTTTTCTCAGCGGAATTTCGTGCAGCTGCATTTGTTTCATAACGAAAATTCTGGTTTTAAAATTAAAAAGCTCAGCTTGAATTATTCAACCGAAATTATTAACTTGCCAGTCCTGAAATACAGCACCTCGTCATAACAAACGAGTCGCGCGAGGGTTGAAAATAATCCCGTCGCGGTACGCCCGTCACGTAATTTTATTTCACGCGTCCGTGTACTTATTCGCTGAGACATAATGCGTCGATAATTGGAAAGCACCGAGAATTATATGAAATCAACGGTTTTCTGATTGTAAATACCTATAATGATGACGCCTGATATTTCGGTCGAATGATCGTTTTCTCGACGAAAAGTCGATACTTTAACGCCGCGGCGCGTATGATTTTATTAACAAATAACACGGGACAATATTGCGCGTATTTACGAGTTCGGATACGTATCAGGTGCGACTCGGCGGACCTTCCATGTTTACATAAAGCTACTGGCTCTCGTCGCTGCATTCCTGCGCGAAATATACAATAACGCGCCCGGATTAATCCGGATTACTATAATGAAATAATAACGCCGTATACACGTTCACAGTGCACATACGATATTGCGCATCTCGATTGCGCAGTAAAAATTATTGACAGGACACCGACGCGAGTGTCTGCGTAACCCCTGTGGAGTGCGCGATAATCCGAATGCACATACGTACAAATATTTTTTACATATCTGCGAAGTTTGGCTGCTGCACAAAATTAGCCGGCTCTTTCGACAATAATGTATGGAGCATTGTTAACTTAATTACCGGTGAATTAATTAACGACGGCAGCGCATAGTTGGCCCTTTCCTAATGAGCAAGCCAACGCTGGAGGCAGCTTTGCCCTACTCGACATTATTCAGCTGGGCTGACGTTTGATGCGCGACTGTACAGCTATATACACGTGTAGGCAACGAAACTCGACTCCTGTATATCCATACGGTTGCTCCCTGCTTCCCGCGGCCACGGCGGAATAATAATTCGTTCGATTGTTTACCGTCTCCGCTGCCTTATCTTCGAAATTTCGTACTGTGGTATATTACGCATATCGAAACCGCGAAATCCATCCTCTCATCGCACACCGGGCGCAAAGGCGAATTTGCCGGAAAGCTCTCGCGGCTAATTAAAAGCGGCGGCGGTGGCCGCGTCTTATCGGATGCGCGACATCGGGTGTGATACAAAGCCCCGGAAATATTACGCGAGAGAAGCTGCGCGCGGCACCTGCGGTCTTGTCCGAGGCAACTCGCATGACCTTCTTCTTCTTCCTCTCTCCCGCCGTATGAGTAAAAGCATAAGCTCGTGGTAATTGCGACCGCGAGAGAGGATATACGGGTATGGCTATGTGCAGTGGGCTTCGCTGCGTAGTTTTCCTCTTTACATTCCCGGAGGCGCCTGATGATGCATGCGTCGATTTTTGTTCCAGCTTGCCTTTTCGAAAAAAGGCCCGCAATGAAACACTCATAATTTTAATATAAGTTGGATTATACATTTTAATGAAGAGGGGTGCTGTGATTTAATAGTAGTATATCAATTTATTTCCATCTGCGCTTTTAATTAATGTGCAGCGCAGTTTTTAAAAAGTCAGGAATAATATAACCGTCCAAGATTTAAAATTGAAACCATCAGAACAGAATTTTTCAAAGTACTTTTTCTCCAGCGTTATAATATTCGCAGAAAACCATACGATATTAGACGGATAAATTTTCGCGGAACGACTTTATTTTGATAAATCGCATTGCCGTATTAACATGCACATTATTCTCCAATTTCCAAAATGTCATGTTTCGAATACGAATTGTATATAACGTCGCTCTGAATATTCATCTTAAAAATAAACTTTATAACACACGATCCATTATGTATGTAACATGCGTTTTAACGAGCGGCTTTGCCAAAATTTTGTTTCAGAACTCGGAGATGTCATTGTTCGAGACGAACATTCGTTTCATGGGTAGTCTACTGGCCAGCTACGCACTTACCGGCGATGTGATGTTCCGCGATAAAGCGGCTCTGCTCGGCGAGCGCTTGCTGCCGGCCTTCCAAACGGAAACCGGAATTCCTCACTCCCTCATCAACCTTCACACCGGGGTGAGTACATATACAGTGCATATACATATGTGTATAGTCGAACGTATATCCGAGTTTCTCTTGCGCGGTTTTCACCGCTAAAGACAAACTCGGCACAACCGCCGTCTCCTGGCACACTTGTACTACTGTATGCGTGCAGTTGACTTTGTCCCCGAACTTAGCCGACGACAGCTCGTATACCTCATACGCGCGAGCAGAATCGCGAATTTTTAATGTGATCACTCGCTCGTGGCAGGTTTTGTTCTATAAGATTGCAAGAGTAGAAGAAAGACGCGCATGTAAATTGTTTGTCGAAGCCATTAATTTCTCATTTCACAAGTGCTCTCTCTCTCTCTCTCTCTCTCTCTCTCTCTCTCTCTCTCTCTCTCTCTCTCTCTCTCTCTCTCTCTCTCTCTCTCTCTCTCTCTCTCTCTCTCTATGTCTCTCTCTCTATGTCTCGCACTCACGCGATTTATTTCCCGATAACCGGCGCAGATGCTCGGGATGCCTTCTGGTCGAAATTCCGAAAATTTCTCGCCACCTCGGTCGATGAAATTCCCATCTTCCATCTTCCCACGACCTTCTCTCGCTCTCAGCCGTGTCCGCGCTAGATGCTGCTGCTGCGCTGCAGTAATCATTTTCTTCGCGACAATAAACTTGCCAAGAGAGAGAGAGAACGAGTATCTTTTACCGTTAGTCCTCGTAAAGCATTGCGCGCGGCCGGCGGCTTTCAAACTATTTGAAATTATTTGAAGTTTTAAAATATTGTGCCGCTTTTTGCCGCGCGCCTCCCTCACCGGAATGCTCCGCTCCAAAAGTTCCACCGCGCGACGTGAAATGCGCGCCGCGGTTATTTCCGCGCTCTGTAAAATACACCTGAAAGTGTATCGGGTCTTTGGATTTATGTTCAACGAATTCGACGGTGTACCTAAATTTTAAATTATTTTATAGAGACACCCATATAGAAATCAATCAAAGTGCACGAACACGATGCAACATCGACGCGGACTCTGAGTTTAATCAAGCGAGATCACTTCCCGCGTGATCCATTTCTCGCGTAAAAATAAAGAAAGTACGCACGGACCACTAAATTTAATAATATTTTATTTACGATTCTCTTCCGCGCGCGTATGCAACTCGCGTCATCCCGAGCCGCAACGTAAAAGTCGAAAAGAGAGCATATATGGGGAAATCTACAGAAAATATGCAGTTAGAGTGTTCGAAAATCCGAAAAAATAATTCGATTCTACATCGCCGCTACCACACTTTTCTTATCCTTTGAGGTCTATAGAACACTGAAAAGGCGATGATCCTGCGATAACGACCTCGGCACAATGATTTCAGGGCGATTTAAATTTTTTTTTCGTGAAATTTTCGTCGTATAAATTCATGAAAAGTAGCCATTGTTCAACGGCATGTACTCAAGCTCTGGGGGTGCAAACGGTAAATGCGTATTTATAGGATCAAAGTATGAGATAAAATCTTCAATTTTAGCCCTGGTGAGTTAAAAATAGTTGCTTACGTCACCCATCAGGGGCTTAAATTGAAGCTCCTTTCTTGTACTTTGATTTTGCCAAATTAGATTAACATTTTATTTGTTGATTAGCTACATGTATGCTTATCAATGTACTCGATGTCTGGGAGGCGCAAACTGAAAATGCCTCTACCAGGATCAAAGTGCTGAAAAAGATCTTTAATTTTAGCCTTGGTAGGTTAAAAATGGTTGCTTGGGTAGAAAGTTGTCTACGTTTAAAAAATGCAAAAAATCAAAAATATTAGCGATTTTGCGATTTTTATAATTCTGATAACTTTTGACTTGGGCTGTCATTGTTAATCGTCCAGGGCTTAAATTGAAGATCTTATCTTGTTCTTTGGTTTTGAAAATTTAGATTAAAACCCTCTTTGTTGAATAGCTAGCTATATATATGACAATCAAAAAGGTCGAAAAAGGGCCTCTGATAGCCATAAGCATATTTCCATAAGAAATTGATAAGCATAAATTGATAGCTAATCAACAAATAAAATGTTAATCTAATTTGGTAAAATCAAAGTACAAGAAAGGAGCTTCAATTTAAGCCCCGGATGGGTGACGACAACCGCCCGAGTAAAAAGTTATTAGGATTTTAAAATAAAAAAATTACCTTGTGTTTTTTATGAAAAATTTCGATTTTTCGCTATTTTCAGACCAAGACAACTTGAAATGTTAGCAACTATTTTTAACTCACCCGGGCTAAAATTGAAGATTTTATCTCATACTTTGATCCTATAAATACGCATTTACCGTTTGCACCCCCAGAGCTTGAGTACATGCCGTTAAACAATGGCTACTTTTCATGAATTTTTACGACGAAAATTTCACGAAAAAAAATTTAAATCGCCCAGAAATCATCATGCCGAAGTCGTTATCGCAGGATCATCGCCTTTTCAGTGTTCTATAGACCTCAAAGGATAAGAAAAGTGTGGTAGCGGCGTGTAGCATCGATTTTTTTTTCGGATTTTCGAACACTCTAACTGCATATTTTCTGTAGATTTCCCCATATATATACATAAAGTAGTGGTGTATAGATAGGCCCTCGGGATTTTTCCCCGATAGACGTATATAGCAGCAGCGCCGGTTGATTAAACCGAGAAGTGGGCCAGAAGCGCCCAGTCATTGTACGCAATCGCCGGCCGCCGATCGTTATTCACACCCCCCCCCCCCTTTTCGCCTGAAAGAGAGACTTTAAAGCCGTTATCAGGTTTTTCAATTCGAGCTTTTCCGCAAGCGCCGCCGGCTATCGAACCCCCCTCGGCCGACGCGATAACTATTTCGTCTGTGTACTCGGGGGTGGTAATATTGATCAACCGGACTGTCCGACCGTCTACGTGTCTCTAGTGCTATACACATTATAACCGACAATTACAATGTCTTTCTTGCAATAATACGACAGAGTTGAAATCGCAGCAGAATTATAACCAGTTGCAGCCCTGATAAAATTGATATTCAAAAACCAAATTTCCGCAGCCCGCGACGGAAGCTCTAATTACAGCCCAACGAGCTACTCCGCGTGTGCCATCTGCTCGAAATTCTCTTATTCGCGCCAGATATGCGTAGCTCTCTCTCTCGCTCGCTCTCGTCTCTACTATACTTGGCGCCGGCTTGGCGTGAAATTATCGTCGAGGATTCGCATTAGCGATCTTTTCGCCGCTTAATTGCCGGACGTTAGCCTCCCCCTCCGCTGCCTGTCCCCGTTGACTTCCGCTGATGGAAACGGCTATTAATTTACCGGGCTTTTTTTCGCTTCCATTATGTTAATTCCCGGCTACTACTGCTGCTTCTTCTTCATCGTTTTTTTTTTTTTTTTTCGTTGGACGAGCACGAGTGACAAGTTTTTTCTTCCGACGCCGCGCGCGCTCGAGACACAAAGGAATGCGCAGTGTCATTTAGAACAATCGCCGCGTATATAGTCGCGGAATTAAAAGCGCTTAGCGGAAGCAGCGAAGAGTAGCCGCTACCGGGGGAGGGAAAAACAACCGATGGCGCTTTTAATTTTAAACATGTGTGTATAATTAAAAATTTAATATCCCTCTATGTAGCATAATGCGAAATAGGCAGTATTAGATCGCGTGATAAGACGCGCGGCTATATGTGCTCGTGGAGGCTAATCCGCAATAAAGAGGAATTATTCCCTTCAAAAAGCCTCCCCCTTAATTAAATTCGCTGCTGCGGACGCGGATCTTTATTAAGCATGGAAATCCAATTGTCGTGCGGTCGTATATAAGCCGCGTACGCGGAGATGAGTCCTACTGGGTGGGGAGGGGGGGGGGGATCCTCGAAAGATTGAAACTGTGACCGCGCGTGAGACGGATCAGAAAAAGTTCGTATCTGCTCTGATGGAGGTTGCAACTCGCAAATGGGATTCGAGTGCAGTCGCTGTAATGGCAATCATATATTCGCATTGTTTTCTTTAGCTGTGCGTAGCTAGAAAAGTAAAAGGATCCACGAGAAGACAAGAGAACCGGTAAAGTCAAAGTCTCGCTTTGATGCCGATCCCTCCCATCTTTTCATTTTTTCAAAATTATCCATAACGCTGACTAACGATCTATTTCACACTTCACAGGCGAGTAAAAACTACGGCTGGGCAAGCAGCGGCTGCAGTATCCTGGCGGAAATCGGAACGATGCACCTGGAATTCACGTACTTGAGCGACATCACGGGCAACCCCATCTACAGAGCGAAGGTCGAGCACGTGCGGAAGACTCTGAAGAACCTCGAGAAACCGAAAGGATTATATCCAAATTACATCCATCCGAAGACCGGAAAATGGGGAAGACGTGAGTATAATACCGTACAAAATGAGTGTTGGCCTTCGCTAAACGATCCTCGAGCGAGCAGAAGCTTCGGTTTTATCGAATGAAAAATTAGAGTCGGCCACCAAAAAGCGTTATTAATCACGCACCGCGTAAGAGCAAATAAAAGTAATGTCGCGCAGAATTCATGAGTTATGCCCGGCTCTCGCCTTTCAATTTCCTTTTTTAACCCCCTCGGGGACGAGTATCAGGAGAGAGAGAGAGAGAGAGAGAGAAAGAAAGGGAGAGAGACGTAAACGAAAGACGAACACAGGAATAAGAAGGGAAGGTCTTTCCCGCTTGCATATCTTTTCAATCCTCGATCTCCGCATCTTCAGAGTCGCACAACTTCTCTGGGTGGCCTTCGTAAATCCTCTTGAATCCTGCTGAAAAAAGGGAGAGAAAGAGAAGGAGAGTTGGATGGCGCGTATTTGAGCCGAAGAGGTAACGGATGACGTCGGATTATAGTAATAAGGCTCACTCTCTCTCTCTCTCTCTCTCTCTCTCTCTCTCTCTCTCTCTC